>OZ007529.1:0-43908 GCA_963931895.1 Eupithecia pulchellata | reverse complement strand
GAATAACCAAGTACCAGGAGGGTAGAACACTAAATAATGAGAGACCCAAGAGAAGTGATCGACTGCACTCGGCGACAGACGCAAGAGAAGTGATGTCCGCTCTGGGCCAGCGACGCAGGCGAAGTGACGTCTGTTCAGGTCGAGAGACGCCAGTGAAGTGTTAGTGCGCCGTAGCATGTGCGCTTTATATAGAAATGACAGATAGCTCGTGTTTTTTTCTTAGTAGGAATGTTTGCCTATAACACGGCCTCTCCTGATACCCTGGCGTCCCGACAGGATTTTACCAGTACCATACCTTTTTACCGTTACCAGTACCATACCTTTTTACCGTTACCGGTACCATACCTTTTTACCGTTACCGGTACCATACCTTTTTAACGTTACCGGTACCATACCTTTTTACCGTTACCGGTACCATACCTTTTTACCGTTACCGGTACCATACCTTTTTACCGTTACCGGTACCATACCTTTTTACCGTTACCGGTACCATACCTTTTTACCGTTACCAGTACCATACTTAACCATTTCGTAGGTACCATTTTATCATAAGTCAACAGTATGTCGTGTGAATATAATTCGTACCATACCATACCAGTGACTTTTGAATAAAGTTCGTACCATACCAGTCTACAAAGGGCAGTTTGGGGAGCAATAATAATCAACACTCTTTATTAAGTTGGTACAAGGGGAAATAAAAACAAACACAACATGTATTCAGCCGCAATACATGTACATAAAACAACAAAAACATGTCAATATTCAGCTGCAATACAAAGACATTTGACACACAGCGACTGATCGGTTTGCTAAGCCGACCAGATTCCATGGTCAATGTAGACACAATCCAGTGGACTGGTTCCACTGCGAGAGACCACTCTATGGACTAGTTCCACTGTAAGACACCATCCTGAGGACCGGTCTCTCTGTCAGACACCATCCTACGGACTGGTTCCCAGCTAGACACGCGATCCAACGGACCGGTTCTACAGAGACACCATCCTGCGGACTGGTTCCACAGCTGGACACAATCAACGGACTGGTTCCACAGACGGACACTATCCAACGGAGGTTCTGCAGCGAGACACCATCCAACAGACCGATTCTACTGCCTCAAGGGCTACACACGCGTCATACCTCAAGGGCCAAGCGGATAACATGTTATCCTCACACGCGTCATACCTCAAGGGCCAAACGGATAACATATTACCCTCACACGCGTCGGTCACTGTGGAGTTTACGGGACGCAAAAAATTTATGTTTTTTTTTTCAAGGTCAAGGTCATTGACCTTTGACCTAAGGTTCAATGCACCTTAGATAAGTGACCTTGAGTCATTAACCTCAAGGTCACTGAACTTTTTTTGTAAAAACGATGGTTTTCGCTGGAGTCGATACCGGAAAGTTAAATTAATCATTTTCGAGCACATGTGAGTGACCTTTGAGGTCAAGGTCGCTGACCTTTTTTGTAAAATCGTTGGTTTTTGCTGGAGTCGATGCCGGAAAGTTAAATTAATAATTTTCGAACACAAAGTCAGTGACCTTTGAGGTCAAGGTCACTGACCTTTTTTGTAAAAACGTTGGTTTTTGCTGGAGTCGATGCCGGAAAGTTTCAGGATCGCGATAGCTCCGGCGCTGCGGGAAGTGCAGCCTCTCCGCCATTGCGTAACAAGGGACAGGCACCACTGCTCACCTCCGCAGCTTCGGCTTTTTGGTCGCCTTCGGCGACCAGCCTCAGCCGCTGTGGCTCGCGCGGTGCCTGTCTCTTGTTACGGCTGGCGGAGGCTGCACTCCCTTCGCGCCTCCGGCTTATTATATACACTCTAGGGGCGCCACGCACAAGACCACGTGGAGTCGGGGTACTCTGTATCGGATCCGCCACTCAAATTGAACCTAATCAACTCTTATCGGAATGCTCTGTATCGGTATCTGTATCGGACACAGTTTGACCTCTAGCGCCGAGGTCATTGAATTTTGGGGTAGATCACCTGAACTAAAGTTGCACCCCTAGTGACCCTCTTTACGATGCCATAAGAAAAAACATGTGTTATATATACGTCAAAAAAAATATCTTTCGAAATTTTTCTAAGTCTTTTTCGCCTTTAAACTGAACGACATACTTTGACCTCTAGCGCCGAGGTCATTGAACTTTGGGGTAGATCACCTGAACTAAAGTTGCACCCCTAGTGACCCTCTTTACGATGCCATAAGAAAAAACATGTGTTATATATACGTCAAAAAAAATATCTTTCGAAATTTTTCTAAGTCTTTTTCGCCTTTAAACTGAACGACATACTTTGACCTCTAGCGCCGAGGTCATTGAACTTTGGGGTAGATCACCTGAACTAAAGTTGCACCCCTAGTGACCCTCTTTACGTAGCCATAAAAAAAAATACATGTTATATATACATAAAAAAATTCGTCGAAAATTTTCTAAGTCCTGCGTCCCGTAAACTCCACTCCAACCGTTCAAGCGCAGGTGCAAACATGAAAATAAAAAATAACACGTGAAACAACCACATTAATCAACTACCGCTCTCGGCTTTTCCTGATCAACCGTCCTTGGAGACGTTTATGCGGAGATCATTCGCGAGGTTACCGACCACGAGGCTCACTATCTAACCAACGATCATTCCGTAACCCAGGAGAGCGTATTGACAGTCAACGACTCGTCCTCACGTCCTCGTTTCACTGCGAAACAAACACAATTACGGTGCCGGAATGCACCAAAAACCCAAATAACTTCATCAAGAAAAAAGGCAAAGGGTGAGTTTTTACCAACTACCCGCAAACATTTTGAACAAGAAGTTTCAAATTTTAATTACTTTAAACAATTTATCAGGATAAAAGTGGGAATAAGTGCTATCCCACTTCTGATGTTATAAATCAGAAGCGGATTTATTTATAAAGAAAGGAATTACCAACCTCAATATCGTCGGCTTACTGCGAAAACCGATTAAGTGCACTTTTTGGCTGAATTGACTTAAAAATGCAGTTATACTTATTTTTTTCCGCTCTATCGACTGGTAAAACCGAATAAGCGCTATGACCATAGCTGCCAGAGTTAGCTAGTTTGAAAACCTTATAAACACCGTAATAAAAATAAAATTATACTAGTAATACATCTTAAAGTATACTTAATGCAAGAATCCAATTAATATTAGACAGGTAAAGTAGTATAAACAAGATTATGCGTTTTGACATGTAGTAAGTTTTATAAAAAGCATTGCATATTTTCAGAAAGAAAGTATTAAAGGAATTTACAATAACATAAATCCAGGTTTATGATTCTCACTTGTACAGTTAAAATAGTATAAGGACATTTAATTTGTTTTACCGCTTGTGAATTTTGTTCTATGTTCTACAATTCTTCTACAGCAAAAACCTTATAAATGCATATAAGTGGTTTTAAATGTATCAAATTGGTATCAAACAAGCCCGCTTTGACGTGGTGGAAAGAGAAGCGCCCTACCCGCGATCAGCTCCGTGCGAGGTAAATTGACCTTTATTGCGTCGTCGTTTGAGTCGCTATTCATCTATAGGTTTTCACAGTGTTTTATTATTGTTAAAGAATTGTGTGTCGTTCATTAAAATAATAGTTAGTGAATGCTGGGTACTACGAGTAAAATGGAATCCAGAGGAAAACTATTGGTATCTTTGATAGAAAATAGACCCGAAGCATTATGGTATGATATTTTGTTATTATGTTTGTTTCTTTACAGTAAGTGTATAGTTAGATTTGACATTATCTCGCCGGATATTAAGCGACAATGAGGTTTGAACGATTTGGATCAAAGATCTTATAAGTAGGCACTTTATTAGTTTCGTTTATAACATAAAAAGTTCGAAAACATTTTTCAAATGAGAGGAGCACTTGTGATGGTCTTTTGTTTTTACCACTCTGTTCATCATCATCACCTATAGTAGTCCACGGGTAGACATAGGCTTCCCCTAATGAGCGGCATAGCACCCTGTCTCTGTCTGTGTGTGCCTCTGTATTTGACACGTATCTACTTATCAGTACATAATTTAGGTATTCCTTTATCTATATTTATTTAAGTAGGTATCATAGAAGAATCTTTGTATAATTGAGATTTAATTTTTAGATGATTTGGATTGAAGACAAGGATGCAATAGTCCGACGTCGTACTGTTCTTCAATCTTAAGCGAATCTAGAGAAAATAGCAGTGGAAATGGAGCGTATTATACCTATTTGACAGTGATGACTCTGTACAGGACCCCACTTACGACCCGAATTCAGACACACTCATTCAACCAGAGGAATTGTTTGAAGAATTGGCAAGTAGAAAGGAAGAAGAGATGCAAGATAGGGATTTTTTGCGATTTTATGGAGATAATACTGAATAGACTGACGAAGCAGTTTCAGATCATGATGCTCAAGCAATGATAGCACAAAAATTACCAGACTCTGAATCAATTCAAGCCGCAAGTGTTTTTGTGAGCTCTTATTGAAAAGAGTGTTTGATTGTACAAGGAATAGGACACGCTGGGTAAATCCACAACCTGAAAATTGGAAGGTAAATGTTGCTAAAAGAAGGCGTACTGATGGAAACCAGGTAAAGTGGCTAAAAGTTAAAAGAATGCTGTATCTTAAGGAAGAACGGTCAAGTATCTATTTCAATTATGACATGTCTGACAATCTGTTATACATGGATGTCAAAGGAGATCTTTTGGCTCTTTGGATCCCAAATTCAGAGGCAACAAGCAGGAATACAAGAGGGAAAACACGCGTGATGAATACTGTACCTCAAGGTAATCCTACTCTTGTACAATTGAAGCAACTTTATTACAAACCTTTACCCATAAGCGAAGCCAAAAAAAAGGATCTCCTCGGTTTATGCCACAAAAAATTATTCCAGAAGAATAACATGGATGGTACCTACTCATCATTGCCAACTAATTCTGGAGCAGATCGTTTACCCGGCCCTGCTGTAGAAGAAGAGTCATCAGCTGAAGAATGAACGAACTTACCTTATTATTTACCTTTATGATTATTCACCACAGAGCTTTTCGATCGTCATACCTTCTTAAAATAATAATTATTAGATTCAGATACCTACTTAATTAAATTTCTTTATGTTCAAAATTTAATCATTTGTTTTATTTAGTGATAGTTAAATGAATCAAACCGAAATCAAGTTTATTTCAATCTACTATTAATGTAAAGCTAAAAAGTTTGTTTGTTTTACAGTCTAATCTCTAGAACGGCTGGACTAAGTGTGACGTGACTTTCACTGAAAGATAGCTGATTTATTCTGAAATAACGTAGGCTATTTTATTTTCTCCATTTCTTACGGGAACAGAAACTATGTGAGTAAAACTGCGGGGCGCTGTTACTTCATTCATAGTTTTGTATGTACGAATTGTAATAAATAACATTAATTTTCAAAAAAGTCTACAGTTAAAACCAGGTAAATAAAACAAAACAGGGTTTTTTGAAGTCAATGTTCAAATATTTTTGATTTCCGATATTGACGTTGACAGAAATACATACAACAATTATCTGAGTGCTAAAATCAGCTTTCTAGTGTGAGTAAAATAGAAGATAGGGCACATTTTCTAATTACAGGTAAAACCAAATAAATGCATCACCCTCTGAACATTAACTTTAATTTTATAGATTTTTTCTTTAACATCACTATAACATAGGAATATATTTAAAAAGACAGATAATAATTGCATCACCTTGTATAACTTATTCCAGACTTGTTAAGTTTTAAGGTGGTAAAATGTTATCTCAAACTTTAAAATGCGATTTACTCCACATGACGTAGAGTGCACTTAATCGGTTTTCGCAGTAAGGCGACGATATACCAGTTACCAATTTCCATGAATAACCAACTACCAGGAGGGTAGATCACAAAATAATGAGAGACCCAAGAGAAGTGATCGACTGCACTCGGCGACAGACGCAAGGGAAGTGATGTCCGCTCTGGGCCAGCGACGCAGGCAAAGTGATGTCTGCTCAGGTCGAGAGACGCCGGTGAAGTGTTAGTGCGCCGTAGCATGTGCGCTTTATAGAAATGACAGATAGCTCGTGTTTTTTTCTTAGTAGGAATGTTTGCCTATAACAATATTTTATAAAACGCCGGCCTGGAACATAATTTCACAGCTGCTTAATTCATTGACAGGATATGAAACCGTATAGAATACATCTATACATTCATTTAGAATGGTTTCAAACCTAGAATACGGTTAAAGCAGCTCGAAAGCAATGTAATACGCTAGCGTTTTACAAAAAATCATTACATTTAGTTTTTTTCACTTGGTAGTTTTTGCAAAAACACTTGATAAAATTCATACTTCGCGCCCAGGTACGAAACTATTCAGCTCTTATTAAATCAACAAATATACGCTGTTAATTTATATGAGTGTTTTCTTTAGTAAACAATTATCCAATTTGGAATTTCATAGTAAATATTTTACGTCTATTACTTGCGTCGCAGTGTGTTGACCGCGTTAATACTACCAAATTCGCACTGAAAACATTTTTTTACTATCCTTTCATTACGTCATGGTCGTATTTCGTATTCATCCATATTCAATATTGTAGTGATATACATAGTAATTCCGGTTTTTTCCCGGAATTTTTTTGGTCTTATCCATACTTTTGATGACATCTTTTGGTAATAGCACCCAAAAGTCCGATCTCTAGATATGACACAGTCACAAGCGTTTGATTAAATTAAACATTATATTTTATTGAGAAAAGTATTAAGAAGTAGGTATACATACGGCGAAAGAGGTATCCATACAACCGATCAGATCATATCTAGATCATTGAAAACAATTAACAGAAATCAGTCAAGTAATCATAAAATAGTTAAGGAATGTTCATGTTCTATTTTAAGTGAAAACTTTTAGACTTTAGTTGTACGTACCATTGTTTCAAGTTATTTAAGTTTTTATAAGCTATTTGTTTTCCAACTTAATAAATAAATAAATAAAACCAAATTAGAAGACAGAAGAAATTACGAAAAAAAAATTTATAGTGAAATATGGCGTCTCCCAAGGGAGTGTACTAGGCCCCAAACAAAAGTAACTGCCCACGCGATGTCTTTACTCGCAGATGATAGCCCGATAACTGTAGCTTGTAAGAATAATATCTATACTAATATTATAAAGAGGAAAGATTTGATTGTTTGTTTGTTTGAATTGAATAGGCTCCGAAACTACTGGACCAATTTGAAAAATTCTTCCACCATAAGAATCCTAAAATTTCCGTGATGAACATAGGCTATAAAATATTTTCAAAAAGTTAGAGATCCGTATAAAACTTCAATAATAAAACCATAGCGCTATACATCAACTTCTTTTTTTTTCTTTTTTTGCGCTGCTCGCTTTTGCTGTGACTCAACTTCAACCTCTTTTTTATGGCACTGCTTTTGCTACGACGACTCCGCCGCCGCCAGTGCCAGTGCCAGGATTGTCATAGACATCACAATTCGTTACTGGGGTGCGAGGTGCGAGAGGAAACTCAATGTCAAAAAATATAAAAACCTCAAGATTGGAACCATGCGATGTAGGCTCAGACTACGGAAGACTTGAAATACCTACGAAAAAAACGTGCATACTTAAAGTTAGTCTGCAACAAAGATGGCGGCTTGCCGTAGAGTTGCGCGTATTTTAACATTGAATATCGATAAGTAAGTAATTGAGTTGCACGGAGTTGAATTCAAAATTTTCGAATATGAGTAAGTAGAAGAATAAGTATCTTTAAGCTCTGTTCAGTTTTATTAAGGTTTCTATACCTACGTGATCCGTAACGGGTCATTAGCATTACATTACCCTCCGTCCTATCGTCTAGAATGAATACAAAATACAGGTGTTCCGTTCCCCTGAAACATTTTCAATAAGAGTTTATATAGGTAAACAATGTTTCATACAATATTCCCCTACAAAGAATGTGTCGATTGTCTATTGAAGTAGCGAAATCCAATGACGTAGATATTTTTGATAAAAACCATTGTAGATTTAAGCGTAGTATAAAAAAGATCTTGTAAAGCTATTATTTATTTGTCTAACTAAGTTGATATATTATGTCTTTTTTCTCTTTATTTATGTAATTTTATTATTAATGCTTGCAACATTATTGATTTTATCTGTGTTCAAATAATTGATTTCAATCTAGATCAGAATTGTAAATACCATAAGTTTAATGTAAGTAATTTGATTGTTATCTGATTTGTGAATGAATAAATAAATAAAAATAAATAAACGTGTAAACGTTGTACCTTGATGGCGTGTGTGGAAGAGTCTTAGACAATCACTGACCTATCAAGCCCATTCCATCAAAAATTCTGTCCCTGGCACTACACCTTTGAATCTTGGTTCGCGGTGCCTGTCCCTTGTTACGGCTGGCGGAGGCTGCACTCCCTTCGCGCCTCCGGCTTATTATATACACTCTAGGGGCGCCACGCACAAGACCACGTGGAGTCGGGGTACTCTGTGTCGGATCCGCCACTCAAATTGAACTTAATCAACTCTTCCCGGAATGCTCTGTAAAGTTTTTATATTGTTTCTGCATCCATATTTAACGACACACTTTGACCTCTAGCACCGAGGTCATTGAACTTTGGGGTCAAACCGCTGAACCAAACTTGCACCCCTAGTGACCCTCTTAACGATGCCACAAGATAAAAAACATTTGTTAATATGCCTAAAAACATCTTTCGAAATTTTTCTAAGTCTGAACGACATACTTTGACCTCTAGCGCCGAGGTCATTGAACTTTGGGGTGGATCACCTGAACCAAAGTTGGACCCCTATTGACCCTCTTTACGTAGCCAAAAAAAAAATACATGTTATATATACCTACATAAAAAAATTCGTCGAAAATTTTCTAAGTCCTGCGTCCCGTAAACTCCACCCCAACCAAAAATTCTGTCCCTGGCACTACACCTTTGAATCTTGGTTAGCTTGGTTCAAAGTTGCTGACGCTGCTGTAAAGATTTTTTTTTTATTTTTGTGTTTTTGGTACTGCGTCGATGAAATAATTCGTTATCGATAATCGATGTTTTCAAAATACCGAACCCTAACTCTATTTACTATGACGAATAATTATCTCCTAAAATCACATAATATTCATAGTAAAACATTAAATGAATAAAGAAAAGCAAGCGGATCTTTATAAACTTTCCCACAAACAGCAAAATGTTTGAAAATAATAGAAAATGTAAGAAATTTTGAATGAATTCGGTACCTTTCCCATGCAACGTTATATTTTAATGTTTTTTGTTGATTTTCATGCGACAGCCAAACACTCTGCACATACACTTATAAAATGCATTATTCTCCAAGTTTGCACACTATAAAAAAGCATAATTATCGCTTATTAACTCTAAATTTCCTTCATTTTCGAATAAAAACAAGTCCGGATGACAACTGGACGTAGTTTTGCAAACCAGAACCAAACACTATGAAGTCACTTCTGAGATAATGCGATTTTTCGGAAAAAATTGCATAAAAACATCAGGGCTATTTAGTTTAGGAAAGCAAGTTTATAGGCATGTGTAAGAAATTGAGGTTAATCTATGGATGCATTAATTATTTAGATTTTCCTTAGGTACCTAATTCATTAAAAACTTAAAATCATCGAGTGGTTCTTGTTAGCTAGATATGTTTATGAAGATTTTATACCACGTGGTTCTTTGTGTCAAAATGCAGCTAGCAGGTTTTAGCTTCGAATTATTAAAATAACGTTATATATTATCAACTTTTTATTTGAAACTTATATATAGGTATATATATATATATATATATATATATTATTCCTTTAAAATTAAACATACACGATACATTAGATAATGAAAAGACTCTATTCGTCATCATTTTCTGCCTCAAAGTCCATGCGCCCGGAAAATCCGTCGATATCGTCTACTACCGATGCACTCCCCAATAAGCCTTTGTAGAATTCGTGGGCATCTTGGGGTATCAAGTGCAATAAACTATTCAAATCATTTAACTTAGCCTGTGGAATTGGTTTGCCACTAGGCCAAAGTGGGTCCATCATTTCTTTTCGTAATAATGAATTATTTTGGCCTCGACCATTTTTTTTTAAATCAATCTCGACAAAGTCATCGTTTAAATCGGATCTCATGAACAATGAAAAGTCTCCTTTTTTAATGAGTATTTCCTTAATGTCCAGCCATGATACTTTGGAACAGGGATGTTACGGAGGTGGTTTAACGGAACCGAAGTCGGAGTCGGAGTTTTAAATTTTGGTTTATCGGAGTCGGAGGCGGAGGCGGAGTCGGAGGCGGAGGCGGAGGCGGAGTCGAAGGTGGTGGCATGAGAGAGATTAAGAGCAGAGTGTTAAGGGGAGGCCTAATCAAATATTATAGTACAAATACAAACATTATTTAATCATTCTCTTTAATTTACTCAAAATAAAATTATAAACTTAAATAACATAATGTACTTAGTCGTTAAAAATTAACAGCAGTTAGAAAATTAAATCAAATGAATGGACTCTAAAAGTAGCAAATTATATTTAATAAACAAAAGCTTTGCAGCTTTGTCTCCGTCTAATCTATTTCTTAGCGGGTCATAGATTAGGCCAGCCCCACTAAAAAGTTGTTCGCTTGCTACTGAGCCTGGTGGACACGACAAATATTGGCGGGCAATCGATTGAAGGGGTTGGAATTTTGTATTTCCATTAACTTTCCACCACAATAATGGATCATCATTGATGTGGATGCGTTTTTCTCTTTTATACTCATTAAGTAAACTCTTTATTATAAGGAATTGGTCCAAAACTGCATGTTCGTTGGATGTATTATTATCATCTTCATCATCGCTACTCAACAATATATTTGATAAAGTGGTTTGGACATTATTATTGCTAGGTCCTGCTGGTGATGCCATTCTTGCCCGTTTTTCTGCAGGAACGCCAATATTTTCAGCCTCATTTCTAGATTGATTTCCAGCATCAAGTAATAACATCAATTCGGATTCCACCGTCTCTTTAATCACTTCGTTAAAAAATTTCGTTTTATAACGAGGATCCAGATATGTAGCTATTGCAAATAAATTGTTTGATTGAAGGTCCCCGAATCTTGAATTCAATTCGTCGATGGTACATTTTATTATAGTTTTAAATTTTTCATTTGTGTCTGGTTTACTGTCTTCTACTTGTAGTGTGTGCTTCAGTGTGTGTATTAATGGAATTACTGATGAGATGCTAGTATTACTGTCACTCATATTTCGGGTAATCTCTTCAAAAGGTTGTAGTATAGTCACCAGTTTTTTGAGCTGCAGCCATTCTTCAGGAAATAATTGTGTGATATTCTGCTTACATGCGTACAGGCATAGTGAATCCTGTATTTTAATCATTCTTTCCATCATATAAAAGGAACTATTCCACCTGTAAAGCATTTTAATTTTTTTTTTACAAAATAAACGAGATGTAATTCGAGTGGATAAATATACCTACGAAAGCAAGTTTTAGTTTAATTTTAATCGATTTAGCGGTTTGACCGCCAGACTTGACAAACAATTTCTTTCGGATTTATTATATTAATATTATTGTAGACTGTGAAGTAAATTAATCTTTGATTTGAAAATATCTCTAGATTAAAAACATAAACGACCACTGTGGCGCGGTGGGCGAAGGTCCGCCGGCGATTCCCGCCTCGGGACAAATATTTGTACGATCTGCAGATATTTGTTCAGGGGTTCTGGTTGTTTTCTATGTATAGTAAAAATATCTATCTATTTAAAAATATTGTATTATGTACATATATCAGTCATCAAGTACCCATAACACAAGCTCTGCTTAGCTTGGGGCTAGATGATGCTGTGTGGATTGTCCAGCATTATATATTATTAAAAACATATAACTTTACAACTTACCGCGTACTACATTCCTGTACCACACCTAAAGCTTCTTGGTTAAGTTGTTCCTTTTGTATTTTATGCAGTTCAGTTTGAGCAATTTGGGAATGATTAAAATGCGTCGATATTTTTTTGCATTTCGCTAATAGGTTTTTGATTTCTTCATCATAATCTAACATAGTTCGCACACATAGTTGTAATTGATGTACGGTGCAATTGACATCAGGTATGCCGGCGAGTCTCATTGCTCTTATCATATTAGATCCAGAATCGCGAATAAAACAGTGGATTTTCTCATTTTTTATGTCCCATTCCAACAACATATCATGAATTTTTTCTTGAATTAGGTCTCCTGTATGTCTTCCTTCGAATGTATGGCATTTTAAAATAACTTTTATCCTTTTAAAATCTTCATTTATGCCGTGCGCTGTTAAACTTAATAACGATACATTCGAACTTGGTTCGCTCCAAATGTCTGTTGTAAAAGACATTTTCTCAAATTGTTTCAGTAGATCAATAATTTTTTTTGCTAATGTTGCATATAACTCGCCACAGATATATTCGGTAAAAAACTGTCTTCCCCTTAACAGATAATTCGGCGCAATGAGCTGTATAAGTCGTCGAAATCCAATACCTTCCACGAAATTAAAGGGGAGATCTTGCAAAGCAATCATCTCAGAAATCAATCTGTCTATTTCCATTGATTTAGTATTAGAAATTGTCCATTTTTGATTCTTCATCAAAGTTTCTTTAAGTGTTATTTGTTTTTTGGCATCTTGAAGAGGCGTTGAAGTCGAAGGCTGTAATCTATTTTTCTTTTCACATTCTAATTTTAATAATTCTTCGTATTCAGTAGCATGCACTGACTTTAAATGACCCTTTAACGAAGTAGTCGTGCCTCCTTTTCGTGAATATATCTTTTCACAAACTTTGCACTTTGCCGTATCTGCACAAACTTCAACGAAATAGTTCCAAATCACACTTGATTTCGGCTTCATTGTCTAAATCAGAATCAAACGGGATAACTTTAATTGAAACGCCGCGCTAAACAAAACAAATCATCCCTAATGCGTAATAGACAACTCTAAAGTGAGTGGATTGAGTAATGGACGACGAAAAGTACGTGGAGGGGAGCTCCCCGCAAGACATGCATAAACCTGTTTGTGCTGACCGCAGCCGCCGCGCGCTATCGCTCGCTATCCACTATGCTTCGACCTCCGATTTAAACCTCCGATTGAAAGTTTCGGAACAGAAGTCGGAGCCGGAGGTGTAATATCAATCGGAGGTTCCGACATATCGGAGTCGGAGTCGAAGCTTCGTAACATCCCTGCTTTGGAACCATCAACAGCTTTTTTTCTGTTAGTAATTCTTCTTTCAAGTTTTTCCGAAGACAAAAAGTCATCTTTGTTCATTCTTCGAACATGCATTGGTTTATTTTTTTTTACATTTTTCCATTATATTCATATAATCTGTAGGTAGGTATAGCCTTTGCTGATGTTTAAGAGCACATTCTATCCTTCCAAAATCAGTATCATTGGGCAAGAAGCTATGTCCTGATTCCAGAAATCTATGGCTGATTTTTTGAAGCTTTGGGTGATCATTTAGAAAGGCTTTCAGCATGATTGTGACTTTGATGTTTCGGTTTTGTCCACCGCAAGAGTCGCTCCAAAGTATCAAATGCTTAACATCATCACCAAGCCTCTCCGTCAAATGCTTAATAAGGCATGAGCCTACTTCTTGAGCTCCTCTTCCTGCTTCACCTTCGACCCATATGTTGCAATATGCTTGATCATCGCTTCCTGAGTGAATGCCTAAATTATATACCCATAGTTGTCTTTTATAGAAGACAACATTGGTAGGAATACGTGGAAGAGGTAATGTTTTTTGTAAGTCAAATGTTATTGTTTCAGTACATGGATCCTCTTTAGCAAGCTTCATGTCATTTCTAAGCTGAGTTTGTAAAAAGTTAGCTTTTTGAAGGTGTTTATTATGCTTTTCTTCAATTGACGTGTTATTTTCTTCGGTGGCTGCCTTTTTTTGGCTCTCAAAATAATCGCACTTATTGCAGGTGTCCTTTTTCAACGGTTTCGTACGAAGATTAAACTTTGTTACGAATACATGTTTCGCCTTTGTGTAAGAAAGTAGTCTCTGTCCAGCCAATATTGCCTCATTGCTATACAGTTCATAAATTTTTGGGAACGTCATGTCAGATCTTAAGTACTTCGCATCATTACAACTTGCTCGCCGATAATGAGATGTTGTTAGAGCTACCGTGTAGACAGGGTAAATGATAACTCTAACGCTGATAGATCGCAACTGGTTTATTAATAAAATTTAGGTAATAAAGAAGGTTTAATACGGAACAATAATCATCACGTATCTTACGTGAGAATTTAGAGGAAACACTTATGAATTTATATTAAATCTAGAATAACATACATCACGTATTGCAAGTAAGACTTTAGGGAAACTAGATTGGTCTGACCTTACACATTGTACTTCGTACATCCTGGCCACAAAAAAGGGAAAATAATATTAAAGAGAAATAATCAATGTTACAATTGTTACATAAGAATGAGATTACAGACAAACTAGATTTTTCCCCTAACATAATAATGTACATCATCTTGTACTTCGTACATCCTTCCCACTTGAGAAGAGACATATGTTTAAATTAATAAATTATTTTTAAAGTACAGTAGGTATACAAAATGCAAATAAATAGTAGATGAATGTAAAATGTTAAAATTGTATGAGATATTGATTATAATTATAATAATAGAAACAGTATTTAAGAGCAAAGCAAATTTCAAATCAAACCACATGTCCTAAATTATCTTAATGTCCTTACATCTTAATCTATGCACTCCACTGACGGAATATTTAATCCGTTTTTATACCTATCGTATAGCACCGATATCACACACTGATCATCACTAGCTGGCTGCAGCTGTGAGGCCTTGGGGCCTCCCACAAGGGCCGCCGGGCTGACGGTCGCCGTTGCAGGAGATACTGCTGCTCGCCGCGCCTTCCTCCTTCGTTTTATGATGCCGTAGCACACACCAGCCAGTATGAGTATAGCCAGTATCGCGTACATTATGGTGTACTGGTGAATATCGTGTACATCGAGAGACACGCTTGTTTGGGCCTTTATGTCTTCTATTTTAGTTTTCATCTGAGACCACTCTTCTTCGTGGTTAATTGGTACAAATTGAGCTATTACGGAGGAGTTGATTATTTTATTAAGAACGGAAAACTCCGGTATCTTTGGTGAATCTCCTTCAATTTGAACTTGACTTATGTAATTGTTGTGACCGTAAATTGAAAACTCACTACTCTTCACAACACAACCTTGACCTAGACTAAGCAATCCATTGCCAGTCAATGTCTCTAACTGCATTTCGGTGTCAGCGCAAAATATGCGCACTGAGCATTCTTTGTTGCAGCACGTGAATAACCATCTGTTATTGTTTTGTAATTTGACCCATCGTTCTTGACAGGTCGATGCCTCGGTGTGACATAACTTTTCTATGTTGTTGATGCTTGTATTGCAGATTGCCTTGGTGAGCGGTAGTTCGAAGATAGGTTTATCGTAAGGACAAAGCATTCGATTTGTGGAAGTGTGCATACATGAATTAATATCTTCTGTCGTCATTAGAATAAAAATATCTCTTTGTATGTTAAAAGCTATGTAAGGCGCAATAAATCTGACCACGTGATTCAGATGGGGCAGACTTACCACGCTGTCTAGTTCTAACGCTTCCTTACTAATGAGGGGAATCTTTATCTGTATGATAAGAAAATTTCCTCCAACTCTAGCGCTCGCCTTCATTTGTTTATATAGCTCGTATATGCTCTGCTTTTCGACGGCTAGCGTCAGCTCTCCTCGTAAGTGACTGGATATAATGCTGACTTGTTTTTCTAGCTGATCTGGCGGTAATAGGTGCATATCTAAATGACCGTGAGATATATCAGTTAAGACATCTATTAAACTATCTTGAATGCGCCTTAAGCTAGTTATGATAATATTAGCTGTCAGGGATAGGGATAATAAATTAAGCTCACTTGTTTGCTCCACTTGTATCTGACGTAATTTTTGACGCATACTTTCCATCTGCTGCGATAAGGATTTAAAATTACTGTTCATGATATCCTCATTTCGTTTCATTATATTATATTGAGCTTCTAAAACGCTAGTTTGGTTTTTCAGTAATAGGTTTAGATGACCTTCGTTCTGTGATATTTTCTCTATGTCCTTTTCGTATTGTTTTGCAAATGATTCATCAAGGACACCGAATAACGCATTAGCCAAATAACCCACTCCATTTACCAATCCTCTCTTTTGCCGTTTGCCTATTTGATTATTAGTTAAGATTGTATTATAATGCTTAATTTCTAATATCTCTTGTTGTAATTGGTCAACAATACCTTTATATTGTGGTGGAAGCGGTGTCGATGACGAAGTTAAGTACTGATTTATATGTGAAACGTAATTATTAATATTGTGTAAACCACTCCAGTATGACTTCATATTAAAATAAACTACAAGCTTCCACTCGTCACGAATAAGGTTCAATAAGGCAATTTTTTCAAAGTAGATATTTTGGTTTTGTTCTAAGTAAGTAATATTATAGGAATTATATCCCTGTGCTGGAGAGAGTACTGCCAAGAACATCATAAGCATCATTGTGATGAAGTGGCAGAACCTTGATCTCGTCGCACGTTTTTGTTTTGGTGAACTTTGTTTTTGTTCATCATCATCATCTTCTTGGACAGCATCCTGATTTTCTTTTACAGGTAGGACTGAAAGCTTTAAGCAGGGTCTCTTGATAATGCCATTTTTTGTTTTGACAGAGGCAACCCGAACTCTTCCATCCCTTCCAGGATGAACTTCTGTCACTCTTCCCATGAGCCACTTTCCAAGTGGCAAGTTTTCTTCCTTAATAATCCAATTTCTATCTCTAATATACGCTAGGGTGAGGCTAGGACCCCCGTGAAGCGTCAATTGGTGCGCTTGATTAATAATTAGCTCTGTTACACGGCTATGACTCGATAATATTACAGGAGTTTTGAGTGATTGCTTAAGAAGCGAATTATTAAGTCGTCCGCCTATTTTTAATAATCCATCCCGCTCATCTATGAATGGATTTAGACTTAAGAGTTTACTATTTCCTTTCAGCGGCTTATTTTTCTTTAGACGCTCAATCTCTTCTGCAAATTCAGAAAATTGCACTGTTTTGGCAATTAAATTATAAGAATGATTCATTTCGTTAATCGTTAAATAACTTTGTTTACATATTTGCTTGTTGCGCAACCACATAATGAAGCGCAAGAGCCAGCCTACTTTTATCGCTACGCGCTGTAATGACTCATTATCATTTAATAGTCTTAAAATTAAATTATTTTTTGTATCATCTAAGGCTGCATTTACACTTATATTTTTCGCATCAATGGAGGGAGGTTGGTATGTTTCTTTACAAACACTATTAGGATCAAAGTTTTGAAGCCATTTCGGGCCTTCCCACCATAAGGAGTGCTCCGCTAGTTGGGTTACACTCAGTCCTCTTGTCGCACAGTCGGCGGCGTTGTCCTCTGAACGCACATGCCGCCATTTTGTTGCTGGAATGACTTTTAGGATGGACATTACTCTGTTGGCTACAAATTGTTTCCATTTGTTGACGCCACCGTTTATCCATCCTAGAACAATCATCGAATCGGTCCAGGCGAACATATTTATGTCCTTTTCAGAGAAAGTATTTAAGACCCTTTCCATTAGACGAGACAAAAGTAGAGCCCCTGAGATCTCCAATCTTGGTAAACTGAGTTTGTTTTTTACAGGTGCCAGTTTTGTCTTGGCGGCGATCAATCTCGATGTGTACTCCCCTTTATCATTAATCGTAACTATGTAAATAACGCAGGCGTAAGCCTTTTCTGACGCATCACAAAATCCGTGTATTTGAAAATTGTTATTTTTATTTCCTAAGTGTCTAGGTATTTCTAATTGATGTAGGTTCTGGAAGTCTGTTTTCAATAGATGCCATTCTCTTGTAAGTTCCTCGTTTAATGGTTCATCCCAAACATTTTTAGCTTCCAACCATGTCTTCTGGAATAAAAGTTTTGCCTTCACCGTGAGCGGGGAAATCCAACCTAGTGGATCAAATATCTTCGATATATGAGATAGTAATTTTCGTTTCGTTAACTTGCAATCATCATTTAAATCTTAAAATTTATCCTGATATGTAAAGGTGTCCGTGCTTGACCTCCAGCTTATTCCGAGAGTTTTCTTGGAGTCACCGCTCTTGAAGTTGAGGGGCGAATCTATACTTTCATCAGGTAAATCTTTGGTGAGCTCCGGTGTGTTACTTGACCATTTACGTATGTTCATCCCGGCTTCACCCAGAATATAAATTATTTGCTGCTGTAACTCCAGGACACCATCAATCGTTTCACCCCCTTCTAGTAAGTCATCCATATAAAACGACTCCTGTAACGGCCTTATTGCCAAAGGGTACTTATTCATCTTACTATAGTCGGTAGCGATTTGTTTAAGGGTCCTCATGGCAAGGTACGGCGCAGATTTTGTCCCATATGTTAGGGTCGTAAGGGAATACACCCCTATCGGTTCCTGTGGTGACGACCTCCACACGATACTCTGCAACGGTTGATCCGCTTCTCGTACAAAAATTGTTCTAAACATCTTTTCTATATCTGCTGTTATGACGTATTTATGGTGACGCCAGGTGAGTATAAGGGTTTGTAGATCCTTTTGCAAATTAGGACCTCGTTCCATTAGGTCATTGAGACTTTTTCCGGAAGCCGTTCTCGATGATGCATTAAAAACGACACGTAACTTAGTTGTCGTTGAGTCAGCTTTTAAAACGCCGTGATGCGGCAAATAGCACGAAATCTTATTGAGTTCATGTACTCGTTTCATGTGCCCTAGCTCCTCATAGTCACGCATGAATTTTTTGTAACTATCTGCTAACGCCTCGTTTCTTGTAAATTTATTTTCTATGTTATGAAATTGCGCAATAGCCTTTCCCTTTGATGAGCCTAGTTCCCGCTCGAAGTACGGCTTCATGGGTATCGCTACTTCATAACTACCACTAGCTAAACGTTTGGTTGTAGCTTGGTAGAGGTCTTCACAATATTTATCTGAAGCAGTGAGGTCAGACTCAACTTCACTAATTTCTTCCAGCTCCCAGTACTGAGAAAGTTCTGGCATATTATTTAAAACAACGTTACATTTGAAATTTTTCACACTACCTGATAAAATCCAACCTAGTCGTGTTTGTTGGGCTATGGGGCCTCCGGGTGGTCCTCTAATGAGGCCACTCATTAAAATATCGGAATATACGCTGGCATCTAATAGGAGATCGATTGGCTTCGAAACGTTATAGTCCGGGTCTCCTAGCTTTATATTGGCAAAATGTGCCCATGTCTGTTTCGGGAATGACGTATTAGGCAAATTACTGACGACTCGCGGAATAACTAGTGCCCGAGTGGTGATTTCGTAATCACCATAAATTGACTCGGCACTGACCGAAACAATCCCCCTGCTTTTCTTCGATCCCTCACCTATCCCACTGACTGAAGCATTATAACTTTTCCTAGGCAGTCCCAACAACTGAACTGCTCTCTCAGATATAAGAGAAATCTGAGATCCTTGATCTAATAAAGCCCTTAATGTGACGTATGTCCCATCGATTGACTTTACTCTAAGGGATAATGTTGTGAGTAAGATTTCCTCGCCTTCGGTGGCAACGTGATTCGCCTTATGATCCGTATTCGTAGACGGGGAACGTTTTGGAAAATCGTTCGTCGATCCTGAAGCGACACTGGATTGGTTCAATGTCATAAAAGCGTCATGCAACATAGTATTGTGTTTTTTATAGCAAGCCGTGCATACGCGTTTCGAACGGCATTGACCTACTTCGTGCGGAAGTAGGCAGTTTTGACACATACCTAACTTCGTCACCGCACTAAGTTTTTCTTTTGAACTCAATTTTTTAAAATCTTCGCACCTATAAATTACATGATTATTTTTACAATAAGGACAAGTAAAAGTGCAAGCATTAGAATTGAATTCGGACTCGCCTGACTTATAGTTAGAACGATAGTTTTTGTTATAAAAGGGCTTGTTAGCCCTAGCGTAAAATTTACTATTCGATTGAGAGGAATGGGACTTTGTGGGCATTTGCTGCGTCGTTGTATCCTTCTCTTTCTTAGATAACGATTCTAATGATATAAACTTGTTTTCTATAAAGTTCATAAGCTCTTGGAGCGTGGGTATCTCTCGCGGAGCTTTGCGAGATTCCCTGAAATCGATCACAGTTTCGGGGTCGAGTTTTTTACAAATTAGATGGGCCAAAATAGGTCCCCATGACGTCGTATCGATCCCGAGATTCTGGATGGCATGAATATTTTCCATGGAGTTATCGTAGACACGTTTTAAATCTTTCGACGATTGTTTGACGGCGCTAGACTGGTTCAAAAATAATTCAATGTGCTTTGTAAACAGAACTTGAGGGTTATTGTACCTGTGGTTTAACAGTTCCCACGCAGTCTCGTAGTTCTCGGATGAGATGTGGAGATGTTGTACGAGACGTTCCGGCTCTCCCTTCAGCTTGCCCTTCAAATGCTGCATTTTTTGGCAGTTCGTCAACAGATGATTATTATGGATGCTCTCGGAGAAAAGATCTAGAAATGCAGGCCATTGAGTGTAGCTCCCTGAAAATATCGGCACTTCTAGCTTTGGAGTCGAATTATGAAGATGGGAAGTAGACGCCAAGCTTGTATTAAGAGCCCTTGATAGAGTTTCGAAGGATTGCTCATAGCAGATAAATTCATCTTCGTAGTCGACATCCGATCCTTGCAGGATACTATCTATATGAACATGGTAGGATTCAATCTCTTCCCATTTTTTTTGCATACGTTTCAACCTATCCTCAAGTTCCCACTTCACATTAATCTCCTCTACCTTAAAGCCGCTTGTGAAGCGACTAAATCCCCTGAAAAGTGCACGCTGCCTATTCAGTAACTCGGCGGCTTGTTCCGCTGGACTCGGCGAGGCTATAGATAATACATTATTTAATGAACTTGAGGCGTGCTGTGGCTCATGCGATACGGTTGACGATCCTGATGGATTATTCTCCGCTGGAAGTGATGATGAGATTGTCTTCCTAACGGTTTCGTAATAGCTCTTTGTCTTTTCAAATTGATTATCAACAAAATATGAATGTTCTGTTTTGCCATAACTAATCAACTTTTCGTGATTTAACTTAAACTCTGCCCATAGTTGGTCTAACTTATTCAAACGTGTCTCAATGTACGATAGTGTCTTACGGCTATCTGAGTCTTTACGGAAATTCCTATCGACTTGCTGTATGGCTTCGAGGATTCCGCTCAGAGTATGTAGCAGGCTCTCCATGGTAGTTAAATAAATTGAAAGATCTTACTTGATGTAGCAGGATACTTTCTCGTCCCAAATAGCACTGAATGGAACACAATATACTACGTGTGAACGCGACGTAGTATAACTTTAGGATAACGTTTTGCAACGGACGTTATCACTTTGTCCTTCGAGAGACAGTGGTGAGCGCGATCGCGGATTTTGACTGTGAATCCGGCTCGAAGAATGTTAGAGGTACCGTGTAGAGAGGGTAAATGATAACTCTAACGCTGATAGATCGCAACTGGTTTATTAATAAAATTTAGGTAATAAAGAAGGTTTAATACGGAACAATAATCATCACGTATCTTACGTGAGAATTTAGAGGAAACACTTATGAATTTATATTAAATCTAGAATAACATACATCACGTATTGCAAGTAAGACTTTAGGGAAACTAGATTGGTCTGACCTTACACATTGTACTTCGTACAGATGTATAGGTGGGCAGTTTCTTAATTATGTTGATGAGGAAGTTTTCACATTCAGAGGGTACCTTGTTATTTCCGGCTTGTTTACCACGCTTATCTATTATGCAGTTATCCGATCGCATTTTGAAAAGTGACGTATTTACCCGTTTCGATGTAGTCCGAAGCGTCTTGAGGAACATTTCTTTACATACCTACTTGTGTATACCTTTTAAATAATATTGACGAGTAAATGTTTTCTTCTTTGAAGGATTTTTTGTAACATATTGCCGTTTCACTGCTTGTTCCTTGACGCATGCAGCTAGATACATATTTTGGGCATCATATGAGCCTAAAGCATAAAATTTTTCAAACTCAACTAATCTCTTCTCCAATGAAATCAGTTTTGAACAATTTTTTTTGCAGTTGCATTTATAATCTAAAAATGGCTTAGGATCTACTTTTTGTTTCCTTGAATTTACGTATGCTAAATTCGTATATTTTCTTTTTTTCATTTCTTGTCTCGTGTATTCATGATTCCTCTTTCTTCCTTTTTTCGGTCTTCCCGGTGGTGATCTGTCTGGTTGGGCAGTACTCGTACCTTGGGCACTCTCGTCAGTCATTTGGTACACCTCCGCTGATGTTGTAATTAATGACACAGATTCTCCTGAACCATTATCACTTGACATACAAGTATTATCATTACAAGCATAATCCGGATCCAGGACAGAGTCGTCGCTATTATTAAAATTTTCTGTTCTGTTGGATATAGCTGGTGAAGCTGGAGGATTTTCATTGTCGAAATTATCAATATTTTCGCAGGCATCAAAGTTATCAGCTAACATATGAAATACTTTTGCAGTCTCTGGTGTCATGGGGCGCAAAGGCGAAGAGAGGCTATCAGGCATTGTTATATTTTGATCTGGCAAGCAAGGCACTTTAGGGGTCAGAGGAGAAAATGGTGGAGGTTCTAAACTCTTTTCCCCAGCTTCTTCCTCAATGTTAGTAGCGTTATATATTTCAGACACATGCATTTGCGATTTGTCCAGCCCAAGTAATAGTTTAGCATGCAGAGGAGACGGAGTTGCCCTAATATTCTTTGTATCGGCAGCATTATAAGGTAGATCGTCATGAGCAAAAGCTGCAGAGAAAATTATAGAGGTTACTTTTAAAATTTCAACCATAGCAAGTTAAGCAATAAACTTAGCTCTTGTAGTATAGAAATCTAGTAGTTATTGAAACCAAAACCAAAGAAAAACAAATTCAGATAGCCCATTCCCATACATGAAATTATGTAAAAATTTAGGAATACTAAGTAGTGTCTTATTATTTTAATTTTTGTTTTATTAAAATTCGGACTTACTTGTATTTCTCTCGCTACATAGCTCTGCTTGATTGCTTATAGGTGAGCCCTCTATAATATCTGAAAAAAGTCAACAAGCCCAGTTATAACCTAAATTTTGCTCCGTCGGCGCATTCACAAAGAAAAACTAAGACACGAGTAGGTAAATCACCTTAGCAATAGTAAGTATTATCAAATTAATGAATTTAGTAATACTAAGTAATACATTCATATAGCTTTTCTACCAAACAAACCCCAAAACTCTAAAGATTAGAGGTTAGGTTAGGTTATTTTATTAGATTAGTTTCAAAATCACTTACCATCTGCGTTCTCACGTTCATCCCCTAAACTTTTATCTATGCAGGCATTTATCATGACCTTCGTCCTTGCACTCGCTTTTCTAAACATTTTAAATTGGAATTTACAACGGACGGGACGCACACGCACATTGAAAATGAAACAGCAGTGAAAGGAGTAACGGTCCAAATATCAGTATTACCAGTTTAAAATAAGTGTTGTCATTTTATAAAAAAAAATACAGTTGAAATACATCGAGAATCGAGTGAGAGGTCGGAAAAATTGTTTGGAGTCATTTTAATTCAAAAGAAGTATAATAAAAGAAAAACCAACTATATAATCAATAATTATTATGTAATAACAGGAACCCAAGTTGTTTAGTTCATTTAAATAATTGCAAAGTGCCTTATTTTTTTTAAGTTAAATAGAACCACGCATTTTGGTTCCGGTTTGCAAAATAAAAAAGGTGAAGATTCACAAGTACCATGGGTCATGGTTCTATTAAGTGTATAAAAATAACATTTTTTTTAAAACCATGCGCTATGGTTCCGGTTAGCAAAATGAAAAATTAAAGAATATCGGGTGCGATGTGTCATGGATCTTTTTAGCGTTTTAAATATGCTCTTCATTTTAAATTAAGCTGCTTAGTTCTTTTCGTTTTTCTCAAGGATGGCATTTGGTGGTTGGTACCCAAGGTGACAATGTCATTTTCCTTTTCAGAAGCCATTAAGCTGCCTGGATCTTTATTGCACATATGAAATACATCATTTGTATGCCGCCTGTGTATTTAGCTCAATTTCACAAATTTTGTGGGTTGGTTCTGGTTTGCAAAACTACGTCCCTGATGTACTTGTTGTTGACTGCTCAAAACATGGCGACCGGCCACAATGAGGTATTTTGTGACGTCACCAAAACAATGTTGCCATTTTCAGTCATGATCAAACTGCTGTTGTCCTTTTTTACTCATGATTATCTTCATTAGTCAAAAAGAGATGCCGATATGTCAGTAACTCTGCTGTCGAAATACATCACACTTCTATAACTAACTGTTCGTAACAAGTTCGTATAGATGTTTATGCCAGATCTATACTATATTCCTTAATCTGAGGATGTAGGCGATATAGCGGTGCTAGAGAAAAGTCTTTATCTAAGTAAAGAAGGTAAAGGTAAAATTTTAAAAAGGAAAGATTTTATTGTTTGTTTGTGGTTTGAATTGAATAGGTTCTGAAACTACTAGACCTTTTTGGAAAAAAATTCATCATTGGAATGAAGGCTATAGAATATTTTTAAAGTTAGTGATCCTTATGAAAACTTCAATAATAAAGTACCTTAGTTAACGTGTGTGTCTGTAAGAACTTAAAATTCTTTAAAATACCCGTGCGAAGCCGGGGCGGGCTGCTAGTCATTTATAAAACTGATATAGGTACCTTAGCATTGACATTAGAAAAAATTTGCCATCCACCTTTTGAGATGATATGTATGATTGTTATTTATACATTGTTTAATAGAATCTATCATCTCCAAATCAATAACGAAGACCTGAATAGTAAATGTTTTTGCATACCTATACAATTATTGACAAAAAACTGAATTGGTAATCATAATTACCTACACATAGAATGGAAAGTAAATAAAAAATACAGTTTACATTATGTCCTACAAAATAGCACCAATTGTCGACATACACATAGAAGATACACCTTATTTTTGTTATTATATTGCGTAAGCCCTCGCACGGCTCGCACTCGGTGTATCTCTAGGCTAGGACATACGTAGGTACGCTTCTAACTGCATAAAATGGGACATGGTATAATTTGATTTATATATATTTATATATATATACGAAGATTGAATTAGGTGTTCCGCAAGGATCAATATTAGGTCCATTTTTATTTTTAGTTTATGTAAATGATCTTCCTTTTTTAGCAGAAGATTTTTGTGATATAGTCTTATTTGCTGATGATACTTCGTTGATTTTTAAAGTTGATAGAAATAAATATAATTATGACGACGTAAATAGTTCTCTGTCACAAATACTTGATTGGTTCACCGCCAATAACCTCTTACTCAATGCTAAAAAAACCAAATGCATAAAATTCATGTTACCAAATGTAAGAGAATTCCCTACTAAAATTATGCTAAGGGATGAGATAGTTCCTCTTGTAGACTCTACCATTTTCCTAGGGCTACATATTGATTCCTCTCTGCAATGGAGACCGCAAATTGATGCTCTTGCAGGCAGACTTAGTTCAGCAGCCTATGCAGTTCGAACAATTAGATATATTACCGATGAAGATACAGCTAGGTTAGTTTATTTCAGTTACTTCCATAGTATTATGTCCTATAGTATTTTGCTATGGGGACAGGCGGCGGACATACAGACTATCTTTGTACTTCAAAAAAGGGCGATCCGTGCGATTTATAAATTAAAGCCACGCGATTCTTTGAGAGAATTATTTAAAGAAATAAATATCTTGACAGTAATATCACAATACATCTATGAAAATTTAATGTATACGCATAAAAACAAAGACAACTTTTTGAAAAACTGTGATGTTCACGCTAGAAATACCAGAAACAAAAACAAATTACTTATACCATCGTACAGATTACATAAGGTAGGGAAGTCATTTATGGGAAATTGCGTGCGCTTCTATAATAAGCTTCCATCTGAAGCAACTGAGCTCCCTATTCGTAAATTTAAACAATACATAAAACAAAATCTTATTAAGAAAGCATTTTACTCGATAGATGATTACGTTAACGATAATAATGCTTGGCCAGATGTCGCTCCATTCCACACCGACAATAGCATGTAAGAAATTGAATGTTGTGCTTAGCTTCATATTATGTATTTAAATAATTATTGACATGTATCTAAATCATTTTAAACTTAGATTTAGATAGGCAATAACAAACATTGTATTAGACACATAAGTTATATGAATGTACTAGTGGTTTCTTTTTCACTTCTTCCACTAGTGGACAAAAAATTGAAGTGAAGAGAAATCAATAACATATTTATTTCTTTTTTATAATAATTAACTGTATAAAATTTGACTTGTCTAAGTGCTTATTTTGTAAGCCTAAAGAAATAAAGTTATTGAATCTGAATCTGAATTTGCTTTAAATCAATAAAAAAGTAATACTTAGGTACTTTTTTACTCGGGGAAGAATTTGATTTGTGTCCGGCTGAAATTATAATAAAATCAGCATTTTGTAACGTAAGCAGGAGTTATGGAGACCATTCAACCCATAGGTACTCAATTACATCATAATTAATCCTAGTTTTGTAAACAATAGCTTTTGGATCATAAACTGGAGTTTTATATTATATCAGCACCGGAAAGAGCTAGCCGCGATGCCTATACTATAGGTACCTACACAGTGCACGCGCGTAACACCCTGCACTATAGTATTATCTCTATCTGTGACCCGGCCAAGCATCCTCACTTCTGTCCTCGTAGAGTATTATTGTTCTGTGCTTCTGTCTGTGTAGGTTAGGTACCATTTAGGGCTTGTAAAAACCGGGTTATTTTATAAGCCGGTTAATTCGGTTTTTATTTTTTCAAACCGGTTAAAACCGGGTTTTTCGGTTATTTCGGTTTTTTTCCAAAAAGAGTCGTTGGACGATATAAAACCATAAAATTCGATGAAATTTACATATTATTTAGCTTAGCACTGATTAATTTGACTCAAATCACAATTCAGTCTTATGAATACATATCTACGGTTCAGTCAAATGAGTAAAACACGTGTCATTTTCATTTATTTGCCGTTGGAGCTCAAGGCATACTTGGTTACGTCAATTTATATTTCAAGTCATGAAAAAATCTGTAATAGACCTAAATATAGGTTGTCAGTCAGGCACAAAGTGATAAAAAACTAAATTAATTAATATATCTGCTGTTAATGGGCATCGTCTAAATAAAAGTTAATAATAGTACAAATTGCTATATAAAGCATTGCCAAAATAAAGATTCTAAATAAAAATGCAAGTATCTGAATTTTTGGCTGATCGTCGGATGAAATTGTAATATAGATAAGCGATGTCTTACAGAATGTATTTCTGGAACGAATGCATTCGGATAGTCGAATACGACCACCCGTCTGTCAAAGAATCGGAAGTGTATTACCGGCCTGATGATTGAGCCTGACATATCTACACTCATGGACATAATTAGAGGAACGGTTCATCAATCGAAAAAACAACTGAAATATGCACTAAAAGTAACTGGCCACATATACCATAATGTTTAATTTGAAAAAAGAATTACTTCAGTAGTCTTTTGTTTCAGGTATTAGTTTGTTTTTTTTGTTTATTTGCTATTTCCACTAGTCTATTGGAATAATTTTACTAACGTGTGCGTAATCAATTCATAAAATTCTGTCTTTTTTTTCAAAAAAAATATCGCAATAGTGGTGCTTACAAATCAATTAATGGACAAAGCCGAATCTTAGCGTAGCTCAGGTTTCCAAAGCTGTTACTTTAATTGAAAATGGTCAAAGTTATAAAGAAGTGGCTCAAAGATTACGGGTTTTACAAATCCGTCATATTTCGAATTGTTCGACGATATCAGCAGACTGGTGAGTACACGAGACGTGCAGATCATGGTCGCAAGAGTGTCACTTCAGCAAGAGACGATTGATTTATGGTGAGCAGTGTTCTGAGAAATCGCACTTTGACATCTTCTGAGGTCAGATCTATGACCAGTATGTTCAACAGGTTACAGTTAGCACTAAAATCGTAAGAAGAAGAGTTAAAGAAGCTGGAATAAAGACGTACTTGCCAGCTAGAGGACCCTTACTCACCACAGATCATCGAGTAGCTCGGGCTAACTTTGCTCGCTCATACCAAAACTGGAATGATGATGACTGGGGGAAAATATTGTTCATTGACGAGTCTAGGTTTTGTCTAAAGCCAGATGATAGTAGGGTTAAAGTTTGGAGACGACCCTGCGAAAGATACGCTCAGTGTACATTGTCGGAAGAGAGCCATATGGTGGAGGGTCAGTAATGGTATGGGGCAGTATTTGCATAGGGGCGCATATGGAGATGCACATCGTTGAAAATGGATCCCTGACTGCAGCTCGGTATAAGCTAAGAAAGCAAAAAAAACAGCGCGATCCAAAACCAGCAAACAGCAGATCTCAAAAGGGCACTAGTACAAGAGTGGAATCGAATACCACAAGATTTCATTGATAACTTAATCAAAAGCATGTCGAGAAGATTGAATGGAGTTTTAACTGCTAGAGGGAGTATTTTGAACCGAGAACAAACTAAACAGGTGTCATTTACAACAATGAACAATTAGCCCTCAAAGGTAAATCTGTGGAGCAACCTCAACGTCCCCTCCTAGACACAGCACAAATTTAAGTAGCAGAGCAACTACTCCATTCCACTACAACTACCACACAGAAGAGCGATTGAAGAGTGTGGAATCGGTGAGGGATCAGGGGGTTCAACTGGACAAGGATTTGCGGTTCAGACCCTATGTTGCCAGCGTTTGTTCAAAGAACTTGCACAAAACTGTTTCGGGCACTCACAGGAATATTATGATGCTCCGGTCAGAAATCAAGAAAAAAGCGCAGTTTTTGTATAAAGCGCAGTTTATATATGTATAAAGCTAGATAAAGTCTCGTTATGGAGCGTATACAGGAAAATTTTACTCGATACCTTTATTAAAAGGAATATTCTATGGGGTCAACCCTTTCTATTCCTTTATGTATATTTATTCGTACTGGGCTAATATAACTAATATAATACATTCCTGTTGTATTCAAATTTTCTTGGAAATTGGAAATAAGGAGAGGTGTGGCGTTAGCACTGTATGTGGTTAGGGTGTTTAGGGGAATGCCCATCAAGGTCATGGTGTTAATAAGTCTGTGCCAACCGGCTGAGATTGTCGGGCGGCGCAGGCGGCTACCTCTGTTCTCAAAGCGTCGCGGAAAAACTAAACTGACTATCAATACACCACTGTCACTCATCAATCAAGCACTTAATCTGGTAGCGCCAACCATTGACGTATTCCACTGTTAACGGGGTGACTTCCCAAGATTATCTCCATCATTAACTTACTATTCAATTTACCTTTTTGTAAAATAAGTTACTGACATTAATATTCCAATATTTTGCATTTTATTATTAAATTAAACTGAAATTACTAAACTTACTGACTTTTTATTCATTCAAAAGTGTTTTTGAGATTTTTGTTGTCCTTACAGATCGTATTAAACGATAAACTAAGTAATTTAATAGTCGGTGGGTGATATTGAAACCCTCAGAAAGCAATTTTTTTCATTTTTTACTACAGCAAAAAAAACCGAAAACCCCGGTTATTTTGACCAAAAAACCCGGTTAATAACCGAGGCAAAATCGGCCGGTTAACCGGTTTTTCGGTTAACCGATTAACCGGTTTACAAGCCCTAGTACCATTATGTAAGTCTAATAATATTTGATTTTAATCTTCCCCCTTAGTTTCTTAATGGTAGTTTAAATGTAATAATCCCCGTTATCTCTCACAATATAAATTAGATAACTGTAATTACAGGCGATATTTTCGTACACCTATCATAATAATAATATTAATATACAATAATAGAGTACCGCAGAACAAACGTAAACATAACCTAACTGCCCACTGGGCTGCGTTCAGAGGCTCAGGGTGCGGTTGTTTGGTGTAAATTTTAACTCATCCGAAGGTTCAGAACGAGTCGGTTGTTAAACGTCAAAGTTGACATAATCATGACAAAACTGACGTTACAGTTCGTTTGTTTTGCGGTTACTTTTAACCCCTTACTGCATAGCATGACATATCGGGCATCAAGAGTTTTGAACGCTTCATTTAAATTTGGCTCCTTATTTTCCATTCTTGTAACACTGAAATAAATAATCTGTCATATTTTTTGACGTTTGTAAAGAAAACTTGTGGGCAGCACTAGAAAAAAAAAAGTAAACTCGGTTTGTTTACCACCGGTTGACAAGAGGTAAGTCGTTCCACTTTTCGGGGTATTTTCGTATGGTTTTCCGTGATATATAGCTAAGATAATTGTTTTGTATACGATAGGCATCTGTTGAGAAGCCATATGCAAAAAAAAAAAACTAGATTCGCATGAATGATCACAATTATTTCTGTTGTTGAATTTTGTGGCCAGATATGGGATAGTATGCAGTTGCGGGAAAAATCGTATGGCAGATATGGGATTGTATGCAGAAAGACAATAAAAATTAAAAATCCATATATGGCATAATATGCAAGGGTGTGAAAAACTGCCTGCAATATTTTTGTTTCTTTAGAGGTTCTTGATTGATAAAGCTTTGAATTTGCTTGTCTTTTTTCCCAACAGTTTGTGAACAGCAATGCCGAGACGCAAACAAGCGCATGTGGTAATTATTCCAGATGGAAGTGAAGATGATGAGCTGTCTGATGAAGATGAGGAATGGAGAGTCAATCGGGATATGGATCCGCAAAATTTGTCGGAGTCCGATGAAGAAGATGATTTTTTCCAGCTTACTACCATATTTTGCCAACTATTTCTGCATACAATGACATATTTGGCGAGCCCGTTAATAAACCTAAACCTGCATACGATGCCATATTTGGCAGTGATAGTTTTTGGAAAATATTTTGGAAAACATAAGAGATGGATTTTTTTTTTAATTTTTTATATGCTTTCTGGTCGGTACAGCATGTCATATTTTTTTTTCATCCCAATCAAAAAATCCATGCAGTAAGGGGTTAAGTAAATTGTATCTACTGACTGTAACTACGATCGATAACTGATAAATACTGAAAATTTTGAAATTTACTGTAGAAATCTTGATATGTAGGTAATAACCTCAGAAAAACGATTGTCTATGGAAGTGCCCTAAGCATGTACTTTCCTTGGATACCTATGTAAACAAATCGGTAGAACAACATGGCGGATTAGGGATGTTCACTTGTTCGTCTAGTCGATAACATTATATCGATGGACGAGCTTGTCTTTTTAATCGACATCAAAAAAGGAAAGGTTCTATGTTCAACTGTATATTTTTTGTATTTCAGTCATTTTGTATCAATGAGGGCTACCGTTTTTGTACTCACCAGTTAGCGCCACTGTAAAGTAAGGTCAGAACGAACTTACTTATAGGCGACGGGAAAATATATTTACATTTTTCAGCGACCCGCCCCGGCTTTGCACGGAAACCTCTTAAATTGTCAGTGTTTCTCTACTATATTATGCATGTATTATACATGTAAACCTACCTCTTAAATCACTCTATCTATTTAAAACAACCGCATCCAAATCCGTTGCGTAGTTTTAATGATTTAAGCATACATAGGGAAGGACAGACAGACAGCGGGATGCGACTTTGTTTTATACTATGTTATGAAGAGCGCATTTCTGAGGTGGTCCCATTGGAACCAAGTCAGGATCTGATGGTGGGATCCCGGAGAAATCGAAGGAAACCCTAATTTTCGGAATTGGAGCTGGATCCGAGAGTTTACTGGAGGTGAAGCAGGAGCAGGATATGTAATAAAACATTGTTTTAACTGTATTGATCGCATATATTTTGTATTTTGTTATAACCTGACGTTTTGGAAGCTTTTCTGATTTGAATGCACTCTCTTCAAAGTGCGATGTGCAAACATGAATGTCTTGAGTTCCTGGCCGGATATTTTCTAAGCCAATATTTTCTTACGATTCCCTCCGCCGGCTTTCGTTTCTTGGTAAACTAAAACAAGAAAAAATACGTAACTTATTAAGGTCAACACAATATCATCAGTGGTTTTGTGTCCGGTGGTCTTGTGTGGAGAGGTTCAAGTCCGTTAAGATGGACTTGCACCTCTAAGGTCAACACGGGGCAGTGTGTCATATTTTTGTCAAAGTTTATTTTGAATCCAAAAATGGTTTTCAAATGGTTTTCGTAATAAAAAAGTCCTCTACACTTGCCCAATCGTTACACTTAGGTACCCATACTGACCTTACCTAATTTATCGATAACGTTCGATGTTCGATGATGTTCAACACTAGCACCGGTTTTTATGTCTGCGATGTGAATGAAATATTGAGAATATTGCGGGTTTCTACAGCTCACAATAAAGATGATTCAAAATAATAGGTTTTTACACACTTTATATCAAAATACAATGTACAATAGACACCAATTTAACGAAATGTTAGCCACTTACCGGTGTAAGGTTAGATTCGGCCTGTTTTTGCTTTGGCATAGGCCTCAGCCTGCTACAGAACACTTCATGGTACCTCTTCTATATGATTTTCAATTTATATTACAGTTTATTTTTTTTGCTCAATAAATAAGTCGAAGACACGGGCAAAACATAAAAATCTCACAATGACTTCTCCTGACATGTAAACAAACACGTTGAATAGAATGGGCATCCGTGACAATGAAACCAGGAAGAGGGCGCTGATAAAAAGAGTGTGTATTGATTTTTCCTAACGTTAAACCACTGTTGTGAGAAAGAGACTGGTAGTCCAATATTGCTTCCGTGTCAAATTCGACAATTACAACAATTCCATATGATCGTTTTTCAGAGGTAATAACAAACTATGACAACGGAAAACATGACAGCTGTCAATGTCAGAGTGTTTTTCGTCGATCGAATTACACCGGTAAAAAGTTGCAACCGTCGGAGGTTGTGAACGCTTTAGTTAGCGTTTCTCCTGAGGTTATGAACGACCTAGTTGCACTCCGAGCGCGCTCGAGCGTAGGTTGAGAACGCAGCCCTGTTTATTGTATATTTATCCACTTATTCCATAGGTATGAAATTAATTGAATGCTTTGGGCCACGTTTGCTACAACTAAATATTACAAAACAAACAATCTCTCACATACCTACCTGTCATTCATTATGAGCGGTTCCCTAGTAAACATCGTTGAGTGAGATCCGAAAGAATCGGTTTGGCCTCTAATTCCACCAGATCGCCTGTAAACCTTTTATATAACCGTAAATACCGTCCCTGGCAGCACTTGTAACAGTTTAAAGACGCAGATGGTGTTTTGGGTAGCCTGGTGAAGCATTAGTCGTTGGAAAGTGTTCTGTTACCATAGAGATATAGACCCCCCCCCCTTCTGTCTTTGGTTCTGTTAAAATGACACTGACAACTGAAGTGGAGCCTCCCCGTATCTGGCAATCATGATAGAGCGACCTTGCGACACAGAATAAAATATGGCGCTCGAGGCATGACACCGGGTCTTGGGAAGAAACCACAATTGTAGCAGTTGTTTTATTGAGTTTTGGTCTATAATCCCTCTAATCTGGGCCAGCTGGTATCGGCGAGCCTAAAAGTTTAATTCATAATTTTTCATGTTTACTTATTTAAATTACCGTTCGACCGCTCTAAGTTAAACAATTGAGAATCTTTGGCACCTGTAATATGCTTGTAATGTTGTACCTAAACAATCATTAAATCAATGATTATAATCAATGTGGCACCCTTAAATTTAAAAACACTAGACTTAAGTCCTCTTTGAAATTGTATTTTTCATGTTTTGTGATATTTTTTTTGGGAGTCATTAACTCTTAGAGTGTTCACGTCCCACCCGTTGGATAAATAAATAATCAATCAAGGAACATAAACCCAATCTAAGTTCCTAGTTCCTTGTAATCATTAAATTACAGGTGCCAATTTAATGACGTACCTTATATTGAGAATGATACCATATACAAAAAAGAAATTATAAATAAATAAATAAATAAAATTCATTTATTTCAGACAACACAAAAATTACATTGGGTCCATATTATGTTAGTGAAAAGTTTTAAATCTATGTTAGTAGTATTGAGGAGAGTAGTAATTATTGTATTTCAAACACTGCAATCGCCTAATGATGAAACTTCATCAATATTCGATTGCAGTGCTTGAGGAACGGGCTGTCCCATTTATTTGATAATGCACTCAGGATGGTGTTGGTACTCCCATGCAGCCTGCACAGCAGCGAGGCGACTTTCTTCCGCATGCATGCATGGAAGCCGTCCGTGCGCGCTTCCGCGAACATGCCGGATGCGCTGCAGAACCGCGGGAGCCCCAGCAGCATCCTGAATGCATTATTATATTGAACACGAAGGGTGTTCATCGCTTTTAGAGTGTATGTGGTCCATAGGCTACTTGTGTATAACGTCTGACAGTAGGATTTATACAAGGTTATTTTTGCCTCTTTGGAACATCGATAGAACCTACGGACCAGCATATTGGCTCTTACAGCTAACGCCCTTCGTTCTCTCTCTATGTCTAGGTCATCACTGAGGTTATCACTTACAATGTGACCCAGATATTTAAATTGGCTAACCCTCTTTATCTCAGATCCATTCAACACAACAGGTGGTACCTCATTAATTTTCATTCCCTTAGGTGAAAAAACCATGAACTCACTCTTTTTGACATTATATTGGAGACCATGACTCTGAGCATAGTTTTCACAAGTCACCAATAGTTTTTCAAGTGCGCTGATAGATGGTGCCAGCAGTACCATATCATCCGCATAGCTAATATTGTTCACACATATTCCGTCGATATAGCATCCGATTGGCTGCCTGCTGAGACCATCTATCAGGTTGTTTACATACAGGTTAAACAGGTGTGGTGAAGATACCCCCCCCTGCCTCACACCACATTCCAGTCCATATGCATCAGACAACTTCCCTGCCCATTTCACCTGGTTAGTTTGACTACTGTACCAATATTCAAGAACAGAACAAATTTCTTTAGGCAAACTAGTCTCGCGTAGCTTTCGCCACAGTATATCGTAACAAACTGTATCGAAGGCACGCGATAGATCTAGAAAACAAGCATAGACCGTTGTCCGTCTTTCCACGTAGTACCTAACAGTATTCTTAAATCCAAGAATAGCAGTATCAGTGGACAGTCCTTTCCGAAAACCGAACTATCCATCGTGCATCTGTAAGTGCAGGTCTAGGTGCCTATCCAGAAGCCGGTCCAGTACTTTAGCTATAATGGTTGCCAAGGATATAGGCCTATAATTGTTTACATCTGAGATATCTCCCGTTCTGTTCTTGACTATGGGCACAACAATGGTTTTAGTGCAGTCAGAGGGCAGGTACGCATGGCTAATGCATAGGGAATAGAACATTGCCAGCACCCCTGGCATATGTACCCCCGCAAACCGCAGGTGTTCAACGCTGAGCCCATCATGTCCCGGGGACTTACCCGTACTCATGGTTTCTATAACTTTTCTCACCTCACTAGCTGTTACTTGTATCAGGGTAGCTTCTGAACATTGACTGGGCTCAGCGTCAGGTGACCCTGGGTTAAAAGTTTGTCCTAAAGGTGACTTCACACTAAAATGATTAACAAATAAGTCAGCAATTTGTTTAGGGTCAGATAAACCTGCAACACAGGCAGGGAGGCTAGGCTTTGAATCTAATTTCTTTACAGTTTGCCAGAATTTTGAGAAATGTTTGCCTTTTCTGTGACCAGCAATTACATCCATTTTTATCTGGTCTTGGTTATTTTGACACCATTTGAGTTTCCCTTTAAATACTTTGCGACTATTAAGCATATCATCTAAGATTGGCCCACTGCGAGGCTTTCCATGAGAACACCACAAATAAAACTTTTCTCTAGCCTCTTTATGAGCTGTCTGGACATGTTTATTCCACCCAATTAAATTTTTATGTTTTTTAATTATTGATTTACATGTCAAAATAGATCCCTGCTGCAAAATATTAACTATGTCATTATAAAGTTTGTCAATTAAGTGTCTATGTCCTATGTCTGTACAATGTCTGTCCGCACATAAAATAAATTCATTAGGAAAATTAATTAGTCTTAGATTGTTATGGCAATATTGTAAATAATTATTTATTTGATTTGATTGTCTATTACCCCAGATGATTTTATTATCTAAATTATTATTAACAATGGTAATTAATTTTTTACAAACTATCTTTATGTCACAAGTTATTAATAGAGGAAAGTGGTCCGACCACATCACATCGTAACATACCTTAGTGTCCATAACAGAGTCCCATGCAGACTGAGTCACAACGCAGTGGTCTAGCCACCGGCGCGAGCCATGCGCATCACTGACAAATGTATATTCACTAGAACGCATACGTAATTTTCTGTAATCAGCACAGCACCACATTTGTTCCTCGCAAAAACTTACTAATTCATTACTGAATAGCTCACATGGATGCGCGTTATAGTCGCCCAACATAAACACTGTTTCTATTCCACTACATTCAATAATAGCGCTTATTTCACTTAGGCAGGCTGTGAACTCCGGCAAGTTATCGAGACACTGTGTAGGCATATAAACACTAAACACAATGAAGAACCGGTTTGCTACCTCGAACTGCACAGCTGATAAACGGTCGCTAGCGCATTCAATCACTGAAACCGAGGTGAATGCATTTTTTCGCCACAACAAAGCTATTCCACCGTAAGGCCGGCCGCGTAACAAACCGGTTGACAAATCGACTGACGATTTACCGGCGTAGGTACTCGAACTCTGCATGAAGTGTTCCGAGGAAGGGCAGGTCTTGAGGGAGTAGCCAGGTTTCTTGCAACGCTACGATATCAGCAGATTGACACAATCGGTTTACACACGTAGCGGATCTTTTTACGGACTTGCAATTAAAACTTATTAGTTTGCATACATCCATTATGGTTATGTTTGATTATTCGGCTCACTATCGTCTCGCTTTAGGAAGCTGACGAAGCGTCTAAATGTTATTCCATCAGGCCATAGATTTACATCCATAAATACTGAAAGCTTGTTCTGGGGTATCATCATTTTATAAGCGTCATACTCACGTGCGTGCTTGCGTCTTATCTTTTCTAGACTTACTAGAACATTTGTTTTGTTCAGCAAGTAATTAGAAATGTCTTCAGCTGACACACTCTTATCAACATTATTTATAAACAATGGAATTTTAATCTCTGCTGCTCTAAACTTTGTTTGCAATTCAGGTTTAGCCTCCCCTTTCGCGGTCTCAAGTCTATTCCTGTATCTTCTTCTCTGTACCGTTTTCCACTGTTCACTAGGTTCCTTATCTTTCCATACCCCTTCCCCGCTAGCTAATCCTGCAAAAGATTTACGAGGAGAGGTCGGGCCTGGATAAATTGGCTTTGAAGCTGAAGGGGCCTTGACCTCTGCGGGGGCCCTGGTCTCCAAGGGGGCCTCAGAGGCTAGGGGTGATGGGTGCCTCAGTTTATTAGCCCTTGAGCCCGCGTTAGGAGAACATACTGATCTACTCTTCATGGGCCTAAAAGGGATATTCACAGGAGCCGTTGATGACTCATCATCACCGCTCTCGTTCGGACTAAGACGGGACCGCGACACCGCTTGAGATAGGTGTTCAGTCTCATCAGAGATAGTTATTTCAGGCACTGGAATGTGGAGTAGCCCTATAGGTCCACTGTCCAATGTGTCTACACAGTCTTGCAACTTTGATCCACTATGCAAAGTATTCACGTTATCCATTTCGAAATTATTTACTAATGATGCTGTTTTCATATTCTCTAAGTCGTTCTTTAGCAGATGAAAATCCTCCTTCGTAGCATAACTTTGTTTTATGCATAGGATATCTTTTTGCATAATTAATATATCCTTTAATAATTTGGTTACATCTATGTGATCAAAGTGTATTGCGGGTAGTTTGTTAATATTTTGTACAACGAAAATAGGAAGTTCGCTGGTTTGCAGGTCACGAAACACTTCTATGATGTCTTCCAAGTGTTTTTGTGCCTTTCCATCTCCTTTACGTGTTTTCTTCTTCGACGTTTTCACACATTCGAACAAAATATTTTTTGCTTCCCATATGTCGTTCTCCGAAAAAGCACTCAAGCAAAGCTGCGTCAAACTTATCTGGTTCATAACTTCAAGCTTATTTTGTATAAAAGCTAGAACTTCACATATTACTACTTTACAACTATCGCACTGTTTACTAGACATTTTGCAAAACTACGAAAATTGCAACGACCGTCATAGGCGCGTGTGTCACCAAGGCCGCGTGACCGCTGACCGCTGACTGAATTTGTTCAGTTTCAACATAGATATATTATATTATCTAGATGGTCTGTGCTCGTGCCGTGACTACGAGGGGGGGTCGGGGAGGAAGTGTTGTCACATAATTTATTTACCCTAATTTTAGGATCCTCCTGTCTAGTTTTTTATTCAATAATGAATTTACTTCTTACTTAATAATAATTAGTTGGAGTGAATATGTTACTTCGGTAGTTGGTACTACGTTTAAGAGCTTTAATTGTTATGCTTGTATGAACCTTCAGTATGACTGTTTTAAGTAAAAGTGGTGAATTTGGAACTTACTTTTTTTTACAGCCTGTATGTTTATTCCTCACTCTAGTGCTCTAGTGATAACATAGGATATACCGGAGTATATCCTATGTTATCAATAGAGCAGTGACGACTTAATCATCCATTCTGTTGGGGAATTAAAAAAACCTTCAACCTTTTTTGTGATATTAAATTAGTTAAGTCTAATCGTTCTCATTATAAATGATTAAATTAGGTGCCTATGCAGGAATAAGTAAACTATTCGTTTAAGTAAAACAACGTAATTTTAGGTTATTTTATAAAATATTGTTTCGACCTTCTGACGACTATTCAAATCATTTATTTCGGACACAAATATACCTACATATTATACAGTCCATATAATGTAAAAAATTCAAAGACACAATAACATTCTAATAAATAAATAAATTTCATACATCACAATTCAAATTATTATTACAATACAGCATGAACCTTCGTCCAGTGCCGCATGAAGGGGGAGGCTGTATCCAGCCTTCCTGCTATGACCTGCAGGTAGCTGTTGGCGCTGCCACGCACCCTGCTCATCAGCGACGCCGTTCTCTTGCGCAGGATCGCAGCGAACCCGTCGACCCGCGCCTCCGCGAACATGCCTGATGCGCTACAGAAGCGCGGCAGCCCCATCAGCCACCTGAAGGCATTGTTATATTGGACGCGAAGGGCGTTCCAGGTCTTCTGCGTATACTTTATCCATAGGCTGCACGTGTAAACAGTCTGGCAGTACGCCCTAAACAATGTTGTTTTCACCTCCGCACTGCAACGCGCAAACCTACGGGCCAGCATATTAGCTCGGACCGTTAACGCCCTCCGCTCCCTCTCCATGTCTACATCATCTGTGAGTGCCTCGGAGACCCAGTGGCCCAGGTACTGACACTCACTTCAGCTGATTGCCATTGAGTGTAACTGGCGGGACTGTGGTGTAGGTTTTTGAACCCGCCTTAAAGACCATCAGTTCACTCTTGCTCGCGTTGTACCTGAGCCCGTGGTCCTCCGCATAGCACTCACAGATGCCTATTAGTCTTCTGATTATGAGAGTAAACATTATTTCAAAAACATTAAAGTAACCAAAGAAAAAAATATCATTTACTTTAAATATTGCTTGGATTTTAGTCCTTACAGGTTACCAAGGCTTACTCAACACACCAACCTACATACATTTAACACTTTAGATAATGCTAGATAAAATAATAATAACCATAATACGCGATTAAAGAGCATAATTTAAAATCATACCTCAGGTAGTGACACAAAGGTAAATAACAGAAACATCACAATATTATTCCTTACAACGTAAAAGATCTTGACGACAATAATTTTCAGGACTAAATTAAAACAATTATTAATCATGAAATGCTAATATAATGTGAATGATTTTATGACAGACAAATTTTGACATCACCTAAATTTGATATAGAAAATTTTACTTTTTTTTTAATATATAAATTTTTGACAGTATCTCAAACTATATGTTTATTATTTAGTTACTTAGGAATATAAAATACTAAAACCTTTGCAGGCTATTCTTAGTAGAACATAATTGATTCAAAAAACTTACTAACATCTTTTTAACCTACATTGTGTTAAAGCAAATAAAATAACTTTATCTTTATCATAGTCCTAATATTTTACTACTATTAAAGTTTGACAATTCTTAAAGACTATTTTATTTCTTTATTATATCAATACATTCTTAATGTTTCAAATTTGATTAAAGGCTTAACCAATATTATGCATGTACAGTCAGCTGCGAAATATGTATTACACTGCCCAGTTTCCAATTTGACTGTATAGTAAGTGTATAGAACCTATGATGTTTTATTTACCACGTTTTCATGAGAGTGCCGAGTCAAAAAAATTACACTTGAGAGCAGGGTTCGAGGATATATATCAAGATATATATCGGATATATTTGTCCGATATTATTATATCAAGCTGGGTTCGATGATAATATATTATATCAAATGTTTATTTTAAAATAAATTGCAATTTAAAATTGTTTAAAAATATTAAATTATTAAGTAGTTCTTAGCGTTTGTTATTGTATTTTTGATTCCCAAATACAAATCGTGTGGAATTGAATTAAAACATACTCTCTAATTGTAAAATCTAATCCAACATTATCAAATGCATCTAATCTAGCATTATTAGTATTTTGTTCAATAAACTAATATTAATGAGGGTTTTTCGATTTGCATAAAAAAGTAAGTTCGAAATTATTCTATAGATGGCAGTGCGTCAGCTGGAAATGAGAGTATTTCAATGTTAAATGAAAGGATAAACAACTTTCAAGTTTCTAGTTTGTTGCAAATAAAGCATAATTTTTTGTTATTATTGTATTCCTTCACATGACATTGATATACCTACTCTAATTGCCAATTGACGAACCCACCTATCGAGATATTAAGTAGGTATACTAATTTTTTTCTTCATAAATATGAAAACCAAAATTCTCATTCAACACCAAAGTCTGTATGGATTTTTATTCCTCTTTACGTTACATGAGCAGAATGGACTGTTTGCTGCGAATTCTCGAAAATTTAAGGGTTTCCCAATTTAGGCGCCCTATGGATTTGATCCAAAGCAGAAGTACATTGCAGTTGGGAAATCTGTAACAATTTAAACATTCATTATGTTAATGTATCGGGAAATTTATTTGACAAGTGCGGGCAACCCTAAATTTTCGTAAATTTAGGTTAAAATTATTAGAATTACATTTTTTTATAGTCTTATTGCTTTGGAAATCTAATAAAAGCTTTATTTTGGACCCATAAATAGACAAAAGAAGTAGTACTTACGAGTGGAATGATAAATACGGCACTTTTCGGCCTCTCGGCATCACTGTCACTTTTACAACCCAAAACAATGCACCGCATCAAGTTCATTGCAATTTATTAACTTTAGGTGTTGCAGGAACGACCGCAAAGCACACTGTATCACTTTTAACGTAGGTACTCAAAATAGATTTTTTGTTAGAAAACAATAATGTTGTACGCCATAAATCCGCGATGTTCTGGCTTATTTGTTACGCAGTTTAAGCACCTAAGTGCGTTATAATGAAAAAACCGGCACGATGAGCTAGATAGCAATGTGATCATTCCATCTCATTTCTTCTCATGCATTAGGAGTCCATCCTTCTCTCTCTCTCTCACATAGGATGGCAATCATCAGTTCATAAAGAAGATCCTCACTCTACGAGTTATGGATGGGAGTTATTGAGTATTTTGGCCAGCGGTTATTAGTTGGGTATTTTGTTTCAATAACGCTAGACCCAACTGATACCCAATAACGTTACACCCCCCCCCCCGGAATTTCAATAAAAATTTTAGATAAATTATCTTTAATTCTATGAATAATATGAATACATAATTTTTTTTATCTTGTTTTGTGATCTACCGTTTTGCCGAAAGTCAAACTTAGGTCCATTTATACAAGGCCCGAGGCAAATTTCACGCCACCTGTAAAAAACATTCGTAAAAGTGTTTGAACGCAGTGTTGCGATGGAAAATTGCCAAAGATAGGAATACCCAAAAGTATAGGGTACCTATCTCGCGCCACAGAGGTCATCCATCACTTATGCTTCTGTCTGTATCTAAGGCTAGTCAATCCATACAGCATCTTTTCACCCCAGATCTTCTGTTATTATTAGGTACCTAAATAGATAACTGATGTAGCTAGGTACCTAATGCTATAAATATAATATAATTATCCTTTACTATACTTATAAATCATTCAGATTCCGAACAATAGCAATTCATAATATTTAAAGCGCTACCTATCGATATGCTCGTGAACGAAGTTGTTTATGAAATATCGATAGACAGTGCTTATAATTTGTATGTGTAATTTACTAAACAAGTGGTCTTTATTAGTGGTCTGATTAAGCACTAGATGGCGCTGACAGAAATAATTATCAATTTTATCATTCTAAAGATTATAACAGGGTATTTTATCGAGTACTTTTTTAATTTTCCCCTACCTACGTTCGCATTGCGAATGTTTAACAAGTTTATCGCTCTAGTAAATAATAATGTGATAGTAGATAGGTATGTACTTTCCCTGTTTTATTTCCCAATATATTCATATTCTTTACATATTGTTGTTTTAGTTGTTGACATAGATGGCAGCACATGGTGTGCGAAAAAGAAATTCCAGAATTACAAGAGCAATTCAAATTGCTAAAAGAGAATTTTTGATAATATTGTATGACGTAATAAAAATAATAAGAAAAAATAGAGGCGGCGGCGGTAGGAAGGTATTCACTGCCAATTTAAATTAAAAGGTGGTAGGATAGGTAGGAAACTATGTCCGCGCCACCAGTAAAAAAATCTCGTACTAAAATGGTTGTGTTGTGTGTACTTGTCTGTTGAACGCAGTATGGAAAATAACCTAACTATCTCTTTTACTCGGATCAGAATTCTGGTGTTAGACAGGGATGCCCACAAGTATTGGGTATTTAAATTAGCTACCTATCTCGTTTACTCGCAATAAAATCCTAGTGTTAAACAGGGATGCCAACAAGTATTTGGTTATTTCTAACTGATTTGGTTAGAAATACCATGTTGGGTATTCCTAACTTGTTTGGTTGGAAATACCAATTGCTATTTCTAACGGATTTGGTTAGAAATACCATGTTAGGTATTTCTAACTTGTTTGGTTGGAAATACCAATGGCTATTTCTAACGGATTTGGTTAGAAATACTTGTTGCAGCTACATAACTTTACGGGTGAGCGGTACTCTAGTATGCGTAGATGATAGTTAGGTTAGGTTATGGCTCACGGTCGGTTATGCGTGATGATCTTTTTGCACAGTTATTCCGTAGCGGTAGGCGGACTTTCCAATAACGTTCGATATTTTAGGATCATGCTAACAGTTACTGAGTTAGTTATTTTATACCGGACTCATCTCTACTACGAGTTTCAAGAACTATCTGCCAAGCTGTAAATAAGCTTGCTGGCAACCCTGGTTTGACAAACAGAACAGATGATCTCTCTCCTCATCACCCACCACCCAACCCACCTCACCTCACACCTCCCTCGGGCTTTCCCTTCAATGCAATGCCATTTATGTATTGATACTGTCGTAGTATCCCTATATAGTTTGTGGATACTGTGCATAAATAATAAATACTTACGGTTTGATGCGTAGCCGTCTTCGCCGAGTTTATAAAGTTTTTGCGTTCCTATCTACCGAGCAGTAGAGTAGGACCTACGTTTGGTTTGCAGTATTGGTTGCGGCTGGCAAGTTGTG
>OZ007528.1:13943869-13973284 GCA_963931895.1 Eupithecia pulchellata | reverse complement strand
AAAACGTTAAAAGTTCGATTTCATGAAATTTTCAGGAGTTCTGCATCTGAATTGTACTGTTTTCGTTAGATTTATATGTTTTCTATTACATACTCAATGCATGCTATGGGAACTGTCTTAATAAGAGCACAACAAGCCCTTGAATCTATACATTTTCACAAAACATTGAATTATTTTGTAGCGAGTTAAAAGTTCGATTTCATGAAATTTTCAGGAGTTCTGCGTCTGAATTGTAATGTTTTCGTTAGATCTATCTGTTTTTTATTACATACTCAATGCATGCTATGGGAACTGTCTTAATAAGAGCACAACAAGCCCTTGAATCTATACATTTTCACAAAACATCGAATAATTTTGTTGCGAGCTCAAAGTCCAATTTCATGAAATTTTCAGGAGTTCTGCGTCTGAATTGTACTGTTTTCGTTAGATTTATATGTTTTCTATTATATACTCAATGCATGCTATGGGAACTGTCTTAATAAGAGCACAACAAGCCCTTGAATCTATACATTGTCACCAAACATTGAATGATTTTGTATAGAGTTAAAAGTTCGATTTCATGAAATTTTCAGGAGTTCTGCGTCTGAATTGTACTTTTTTTGTTAGATCTATCTGTTTTCTATTATACAGGGTGGAATTTTGTAATGCCACCTGGAGGGAAAGTACTCTTAATACTGTAGTTAGAAAATTGTACTCAAAGAAAACATTCCTTTAATTTTGAAAAGAAAGAAAACTGCATTCAAAGATTTTCGAAAATTCGCTTGCCACACCCGGGAATCAAACCGACTAAAATCTGTAAAAATTACACCCTGTACTTTTATTGCATAGATCGTTAGGGTCAATAATAAGGATGAAATCTCTCTAACAAACTTAATAAATTAAATGAAAGGAAAACCATGAAATCTTAAATTATTTTAATTATTTACAATAAAAAGTCAACTAACTAATTAGTTGCTCGACATTTCGAGCAACTAATTAGTTAGTTGACTTTTCGGCTCCATTTTCTTGGATACACAAATTTATTCTTCTTACGAATTCATTTCTAGTAACTTTTAATAACGTGTTGTGGTGAATATTATAAATCGTATTCTGAACTTCAACTCTCAACTCGTTTACATTCGCATAAGATTTCATGTAAATAAGATTTTTTACATATCCCCACAAAAAAAAATCTAAAGGGGTGAGATTTGGTGATCTCGCAGGCCATCTGATTGTGCCGTTGGTACCAATCCAGGTATTAAAATGGTTATTAATGTAGGCAGTAGTGATTATGCTACTACTGACACAAGTAAACAGATGGATCTTTAAGTTAAAGTGCTTAACTTGACCCATTCAATTTAATAATTTAAGATTTCATGGTTTTCCTTTCATTTAATTTATTAAGTTTGTTAGAGAGATTTCATCCTTATTATTGACCCTAACGATCTATGCAATAAAAGTACAGGGTGTAATTTTTACAGATTTTAGTCGGTTCGATTCCCGGGTGTGGCAAGTGAATTTCCGAAAACCTTTGAATGCAGTTTTCTTTCTTTTCAAAATTAAAGGAATGTTTTCTTTGAGTACAATTTTCTAACTACAGTATTAAGAGTACTTTCCCTCCAGGTGGCATTACAAAATTCCACCCTGTATACTTAATGCATGCTATGGGAACTGTCTTAATAAGAGCACAACAAGCCCTTGAATCTATACATTTTCACCAAACATTGAATAATTTTGTAGCGGGTTAAAAGTTCGATTTCATGAAATTTTCAGGAGTTCTGCGTCTGAATTGTACTGTTTTCGTTAGATTTATACGTTTTCTATTATATACTCAATGCATGCTATGGGAACTGTCTTAATAAGAGCACAACAAGCCCTTGAATCTATACATTGTCACCAAACATTAAATAATTTTGTAGCGAGTTAAAAGTTCGATTTCATGAAATTTTCAAGAGTTCTGCGTCTGAATTTTAGTGTTTTCGTTAGATCTATCTGTTTCCTATTATATACTTAATGCATGCTATGGGAACTGTCTTAATAAGAGCACAACAAGCCCTTGAATCTATACATTTTCACCAAACATTGAATAATTTTGTAGCGGGTTAAAAGTTCGATTTCATGAAATTTTCAGGAGTTCTGCGTCTGATTTGTACTGTTTTCGTTAGATCTGTCTGTTTTCTATTATATACTTAATGCATGCTATGGGAACTGTCTTAATAAGAGCACAACAAGCCCTTGAATCTATACATTGTCACCAAACATTGAATAATTTTGTAGCGAGTTAAAAGTTCGATTTCATGAAAATTTCAGGAGTTCTGCGTCTGAATTCTACTGTTTTCGTTAGATCTATCTGTTTACTAATATATACTCAATGCATGCTATGGGAACTGTCTTAATAAGAGCACAACAAGCCCTTGAATCTATACATTTTCACAAAACATCGAATAATTTTGTTGCGAGCTCAAAGTCCAATTTCATGAAATTTTCAGGAGTTCTGTGTCTGAATTGTACTGTTTTCGTCAGATCTATCTGTTTTCTATTATATATCCAATGCATGCTATGGGAACTGTCTTAATAGGAGCACAACAAGCTCTTGAATCTATTCATTTTCACCAAACATTGAATAATTTTGTTGCGAGCTCAAAGTCCAATTTCATGAAATTTTCAGGAGTTCTGCGTCTGAATTGTACTGTTTTCGTTAGATTTATATGTTTTCTATTATATACTCAATGCATGCTATGGAAACTGTCTTAATAAGAGCACAACAAGCCCTTGAATCTATACATTTTCACCAAACATTGAATAATTTTGTTGCGAGCTAAAAGTCCAATTTCATGAAATTTTCAGGAGTTCTGTATCTGAATTGTACTGTTTTCGTTAGATCTATCTGTTTTCTATTATATACTCAATGCATGCTATGGGAACTGTCTTAATAAGAGCACAACAAGCCCTTGAATCTATACATTTTCACCAAACATTGAATAATTTTGTAGCGGGTTAAAAGTTCGATTTCATGAAATTTTCAGGAGTTCTGCGTCTGAATTGTACTGTTTTCGTTAGATTTATACGTTTTCTATTATATACTCAATGCATGCTATGGGAACTGTCTTAATAAGAGCACAACAAGCCCTTGAATCTATACATTTTCACCAAACATTGAATAATTTTGTTGCGAGCTCAAAGTCCAATTTCATGAAATTTTCAGGAGTTCTGCGTCTGAATTGTACTGTTTTCGTTAGATCTATCTGTTTTCTATTATATATCCAATGCATGCTATGGGAACTGTCTTAATAGGAGCACAACAAGCTCTTGAATCTATTCATTTTCACCAAACATTGAATGATTTTGTTGCGAGCTCAAAGTCCAATTTCATGAAATTTTCAGGAGTTCTGCGTCTGAATTGTACTGTTTTCGTTAGATTTATATGTTTTCTATTATATACTCAATGCATGCTATGGGAACTGTCTTAATAAGAGCACAACAAGCTCTTGAATCTATTCATTTTCACCAAACATTGAATAATTTTGTAGCGAGTTAAAAGTTCGATTTCATGAAATTTTCAGGAGTTCTGCGTCTGAATTGTACTTTTTTCGTTAGATCTATCTGTTTTCTATTATATACTTAATGCATGCTATGGGAACTGTCTTAATAAGAGCACAACAAGCCCTTGAATCTATACATTGTCACCAAACATTGAATAATTTTGTAGCGAGTTAAAAGTTCGATTTCATGAAAATTTCAGGAGTTCTGCGTCTGAATTCTACTGTTTTCGTTAGATCTATCTGTTTACTAATATATACTCAATGCATGCTATGGGAACTGTCTTAATAAGAGCACAACAAGCCCTTGAATCTATACATTTTCACAAAACATCGAATAATTTTGTTGCGAGCTCAAAGTCCAATTTCATGAAATTTTCAGGAGTTCTGTGTCTGAATTGTACTGTTTTCGTCAGATCTATCTGTTTTCTATTATATACTTAATGCATGCTATGGGAACTGTCTTAATAGGAGCACAACAAGCTCTTGAATCTATTCATTTTCACCAAACATTGAATAATTTTGTTGCGAGCTCAAAGTCCAATTTCATGAAATTTTCAGGAGTTCTGCGTCTGAATTGTACTGTTTTCGTTAGATTTATATGTTTTCTATTATATACTCAATGCATGCTATGGGAACTGTCTTAATAAGAGCACAACAAGCCCTTGAATCTATACATTTTCACCAAACATTGAATAATTTTGTTGCGAGCTAAAAGTCCAATTTCATGAAATTTTCAGGAGTTCTGTATCTGAATTGTACTGTTTTCGTTAGATCTATCTGTTTTCTATTATATACTTAATGCATGCTATGGGAACTGTCTTAATAAGAGCACAACAAGCCCTTGAATCTATACATTGTCACCAAACATTGAATAATTTTGTAGCGAGTTAAAAGTTCGATTTCATGAAAATTTCAGGAGTTCTGCGTCTGAATTCTACTGTTTTCGTTAGATCTATCTGTTTACTAATATATACTCAATGCATGCTATGGGAACTGTCTTAATAAGAGCACAACAAGCCCTTGAATCTATACATTTTCACAAAACATCGAATAATTTTGTTGCGAGCTCAAAGTCCAATTTCATGAAATTTTCAGGAGTTCTGCGTCTGAATTGTACTTTTTTCGTTAGATCTATCTGTTTTCTATTATATACTTAATGCATGCTATGGGAACTGTCTTAATAGGAGCACAACAAGCTCTTGAATCTATTCATTTTCACCAAACATTGAATAATTTTGTTGCGAGCTCAAAGTCCAATTTCATGAAATTTTCAGGAGTTCTGCGTCTGAATTGTACTGTTTTCGTTAGATTTATATGTTTTCTATTATATACTCAATGCATGCTATGGGAACTGTCTTAATAAGAGCACAACAAGCCCTTGAATCTATACATTTTCACCAAACATTGAATAATTTTGTTGCGAGCTAAAAGTCCAATTTCATGAAATTTTCAGGAGTTCTGTATCTGAATTGTACTGTTTTCGTTAGATCTATCTGTTTTCTATTATATACTCAATGCATGCTATGGGAACTGTCTTAATAAGAGCACAACAAGCCCTTGAATCTATACATTTTCACCAAACATTGAATAATTTTGTAGCGGGTTAAAAGTTCGATTTCATGAAATTTTCAGGAGTTCTGCGTCTGAATTGTACTGTTTTCGTTAGATTTATACGTTTTCTATTATATACTCAATGCATGCTATGGGAACTGTCTTAATAAGAGCACAACAAGCCCTTGAATCTATACATTTTCACCAAACATTGAATAATTTTGTTGCGAGCTCAAAGTCCAATTTCATGAAATTTTCAGGAGTTCTGCGTCTGAATTGTACTGTTTTCGTTAGATCTATCTGTTTTCTATTATATATCCAATGCATGCTATGGGAACTGTCTTAATAGGAGCACAACAAGCTCTTGAATCTATTCATTTTCACCAAACATTGAATAATTTTGTTGCGAGCTCAAAGTCCAATTTCATGAAATTTTCAGGAGTTCTGCGTCTGAATTGTACTGTTTTCGTTAGATTTATATGTTTTCTATTATATACTCAATGCATGCTATGGGAACTGTCTTAATAAGAGCACAACAAGCTCTTGAATCTATTCATTTTCACCAAACATTGAATAATTTTGTTGCGAGCTAAAAGTCCAATTTCATGAAATTTTCAGGAGTTCTGTGTCTGAATTGTACTGTTTTCGTTAGATCTATCTGTTTTCTATTATATACTCAACGCATGCTATGGGAACTGTCTTAATAAGAGCACAACAAGCCCTTGAATCTATACATTTTCACAAAACATTGAATTATTTTGTAGCGAGTTAAAAGTTCGATTTCATGAAATTTTCAGGAGTTCTGCGTCTGATTTGTACTGTTTTCGTTAGATCTATCTGTTTTCTATTATATACTCAATGCATGCTATGGGAACTGTCTTAATAAGAGCACAACAAGCCCTTGAATCTATACATTTTCACCAAACATTAAATAATTTTGTAGCGAGTTAAAAGTTCGATTTCATGAAAATTTCAGGAGTTCTGTGTTTGAATTGTATTTTTTTTTTGTCAGATCTAACTGTTTTTTATTGTATTCTCCATGCATGCTATCAGAACTCCTCTCAAAGGAGCATTACAGCCCATTGAATCAATACATTTTCACCAATTATTTAAGGATTTTGTTACGATTTCATGAAATTTTCAGGAGTTTTGTCATTTAAATATTTTTAATTCATAACTGTAGTTTTATATTAGCTTATTGCTCGTGGCAATGTATTCGTACTATGGTTTGAGCAGGTCTAAGGAACTTCGTGTCACGACTAACCCTAATAGAAAGTTACTTGATGAAATCTGTAAATTGACATTAGTCTTGTAAAAACCCCGGAACTATTTCTGAAAACTATCAGGAACTGTTTTTAGTATCGAAAAGCTTATTCATACCAATTTTTGTGTGGATTCCTGAAAAATGCTCTGCTACGCGAAATTAGCAGAGCATAATTTCATTTAACTTTTTTCAGGTAAAAACGCCAGAACTATTCCTGAAAACTATCAGGAACTATAGAACTCACCTGCATGCGAACAGAACTCTAATTTATTTATGCTCTGCCAGAAGATGCTCTGCTAACTTCACCGACATTGCTGGACATAAGCCTCCCCTAATGAGCGCCATAGCGCCCTGTCTTCAGCTGGTCGCATCCAGCATCTGCCAGCAGTCTTTCGCAGATCTTCATCCCACCTGGCCGGAGGGCGTCCTACACTACGTTTACCAAGTCGCGGTCTCCACTCAAGAACACGTTTACCCCAGCGGTTATCGGTTCTTCGCGATATATGGTCGGCCCACTGCCACTTCAGTTTGCTAATTCTCTGAGCTATGTCGATGACTTTAGTTCTCTGTCGGATGTATTCGTTACGAATCCTATCCTTCAGAGAAACTCCGAGCACAGCTCTTTGCATAGCTCGCTGAGCGACTTTGAACTGGTGGACCAACCCTATCGTGAGTGTCCACGTCTCAGCTCCGTAGGTCATGACTGGTAGGACGCACTGACTAAAAACATTCCAACTCGGTGCCCGCCATGATTCTGATTGGGTTCGGTCGGAGCGTGGACTTCATCAGACGGTTTCTCTCAAGCTTTAAATTGATATTCAGAGAGCCTCGAAGGAGTCGGTGATCAGATGTGGTATTGAACCTGTTGATCACTGAGACATCTCTGAATGTCTCTGCTTGCTATCCGTCATGATGAAGTCGATCTCATTTTTAGGGTTTTGCCATCGGTTGCAAAACCCTTATGAAATCGCTTTGGGTCTGTTTTGTGTTTTGAATCCGTAATATCTCAGAAACTACTGCAGCTATTGACTTGAAATTTGATATAATAGTACATTTTGTGCGCCCGCACATATTTATAGAAAAATAAATGAAAATAAATGAAAAATCAAAATGAAGATTTTCCATACAAATTTTGAAATCGAAATTTTAAATGGAACGTACAAAGTCAAAAGTGGTATCAAATGAAAGGTACACGTTTGTAGATATCAAAATAGTTTTTGAAATTTTGGTAGGTTTTATACTTTTTAAAATATTTTGAAAAAGGTCAAAAAAATGACCGTCCCCCCCCCTATCTCCGAAGATTGCAGAGCGATCGATACATATGTACCAAGTGTTTGTAGATATCGATCTATATTTTACAGGAAAAATATAGAGAAGTCTGTAAAAATAATACTTTTTGAAATAAGGTCAAAAAAGGGCGGGAAAATTTTCTAAAGGGGTGACTACCCCACCGAGTTGGGTATCAAATGAAAGGTATTAGTTTATACATTTATAAATACAGTTTTTGAAATTACGATAAGTTTTATACTTTTGAAATATTTTGAAAAAGGTCAAAATATTTACCATTCCCCCCCCTTATCTCCGAAGATTGCAGAGTGATTGATGTAAAATGTACTAAGCGTTTGTAGATATAGATCTATATTTTACAGGAAAAATATAGAGAAGTCTGTAAATATAATACTTTTTGAAATATGGTCAAAAAACTAATTTTCATACAATGGGGGCTATTTCATTGAGAGTAATATCAAATCAAAGGTATGGATTTCGACAATTCAAAACAGGTTTTGAAAATCGTCTAAGTTTCATACTTAGTGAAATAGGTTGAAAAAAGCCGAAAAAAAATTTTAGGTACCAACCCACTTACCTACCCACTAATCTCTGTAGTAACTGTAATAGGAGTTCCACAGCGCACCAAAACCGTTGTTCTCTAAATTTTTGAGAAGAGATAGGTATGTATCCTAGATAATCCACACAGTATCATTTATCCACAAGCTAAGCAAAGCTTGTGTTATTGGTATTACTACGATAGCTGTTATACTTAATAAAGTATAAGTATCCCATTAGATGATTTATTTTTGTGTACTGAAAAGGATTAGAACACCCGAACAAATAATCTGAAGATCCTACAAATATTAGTCCCGAGGCAGGAATCAAACCTCCACCTCCTGCGTTGTAAGCCCATCGCGCCAAGAGGTTGTCATATACGTACCTACCTAAACGACAAAAGTTCAAAACCCTCGGCGCGCGAGTTACACTCGCACTTGTCGTACTTGTTTGGCACAGAATCGGGACTCCGCCATGTCCACTTCTTTTTGGGCTGCTTCTTAAAGAAAGAGTTCATTAAGAACAGCCCCTCTTTCTCAAGGAAGTTGACAAGCATTGGTCCCCTGTGATTTCGAACACCAAAACCATGCGGGCCTATTCGGGATTCACTGCCAGTCTGGGTTCCCACCTTGCCGTTAAAGTCCCCCATAACAACGTTGAAGTGAGCCTTGGTGGTGTGATGTAAGGCTTTGGATATGTCTTCGTACATATCCTCCACTTCATCATCCGAGTGTGCCGACGTCGGTGCGTAGACCTGAATGACCTTCAAGCTGTAGCACTTAGACAGCCGAAGGATCAGGTACGCTACCCTGGTCGACACACTGGAGATTTCTTCTACGTTGTTAGAGAGGGCCTTATTAACTAGGAAACCTACGCTATCCTGGGATGTTTTATCACCCTCGCGAAAGTAGAGAATATGGCCCGAGTCTAGGGTAACGGTTTCCTCCCCCTCTCTACGGACTTCACATAACTCCAGAACATGCTATTTAATGTTCTCTAACTCCACTTCCAACTGCGCTAGATGGTGATCAAGCCTCAGAGTGCGTCCGTTAACCGTTGCAAGGGTCATTGTTTGTGGTGAATGGTGGTAGCCTTTGGTAGCCCGGTGATTCTTCGCACCCCCTGCCCCGCCGTTACTATGGCCGCTACCATGGCCAGAAATAGCGAGGCGGCCTTCATAAGGGGGGTAGTGCCCATAATCCCAACGCTGGGCATGCGGGTTGGGGATCGCAGTTCGGTGGATTTGTTCTGCAGAGGGTGTGTGTCCCTTAGTCGCCTCTTACGACACCCACGGGAAGAGCCCAGGGGTGGTGAAATTCTACGCCGGCACCACACGGCTGCGGTGGAACATTCTCTTTACTATAAGATCGGTGTGACACTGCCGTGTCTAGTGACGTCCTCGCTGTTCCTTGCCTCCTCGACATCACAATCGTGCCACGTTCACATAACAGCCGCGCCTCGAGCATACATTACTTCTACTCCTTCAATGAACTCGAATGATGCCAAGTTTCATTCCAATTATTTCTACTACTACTGGCTACGGCGTAGTTCGCGCTTATGAAACAGACCGACATGAAAAAATACAGTTTTGAGTTCATTCTTTAAAAGAGTGTCTCCAAAAACAACTATGAATATCTTGAATAATAAGATTAGAATTACCTTACATATATACATTTTTATTATAAGTATAAAAAATCAAGTTCATGAAATCTGGTCGGTAGCACAGCGCACGTTAGTAATTTCAATAAGTTACCAAACAACAAAATAATTTCATATTTTATAACGCAATTCACTCAAGTTTGCAGAATACGTTCAAAAGTTCTGACAACGTGTTCAGTTTTTTTTGTTCAGTTATATTTAGTATTCTCTTCTCTCTCAAATTGGGTCACTATAAACTTCGACTATTTTTGTATCCTTATTTAGAATTTTTTATGAAAATACAGAAACACGTAATTTAATTTATTAATTGTTTTTTAAGAAGGTATAAACTGAAAATTTCAAGTCATCCTTACCTCTATAAAGTTACAGACATATCAATACGGAACCAAACTACGAATCAATCTTTAAACAACATTTTCACGAATAATTCGAAACATTCGGAGACATGTGACCAATGCTGTTGTATTTTTGGCTATAATTATATTTAATAAATCTCCAAAAAAATTCAAGGCCGAACTGATGATATTTACAAAATTTATTGCTGTAATATTTTGTCTAAACACAGAGTGCAACTCTGGGTTCACTGGGTAACTGAAGCAGCAGTAAATGGTATTAATTGCACGACGAAGGTGTCCAGCGAGCGTGTCCCCGCGCGTGCACGCGGGAGGACACGCTCGCTTCGCAGTATTGTTTGGCGATCGTTCTTCATCGTGCTGCGGACACTCTTCAAACATTTATTTAAATTATAGTAAATACACAGCTAATAAGTTTTTAGTGAAATTCCTGGATCCAATCACCGAACCGTAGACAATCAAACTCTCGGAGAGAATTCTAATTACATTCAACTTTTCATATTTCAAACTGAGAATTTCAAACTGGTATCGACGGAAGGTAACTGCGACCCTTTCCGCTTCAGTTATTGAAAAGTGAAGAAATTTTACGAGTAGAGTGGCTTCACTGATTTACTTGTGGATTTATTTGCTGATAGTATTGGTACAGAAGAGTGCGAGTTTCTTTGACACGTCACGACGACAGTCAGCCGGCCGCGCGCCGCACGTGTCCAATGCTGATACAAAAACATTCCTCCTGAATCACTCTATCTATTAAAAAAAACCGCATCAAAATCCGTTGCGTAGTTTTAAAGATTTAAGCATACATAGGGATATAGGGACAGAGAAAGCGACTTTGTTTTATATGTGTTGTAGTGTCTATGTCGCAGTCATCTGGTTGTATCCGCTATTTGATTGTATGACTGGCGCGTTCATTGAATGACGACATTTAATTGAATGACTAAAGGACAACTCGTCAAGTTGTTTAATGTAACGTGCAACGTCTTGACTGAACGTCATTTAGCATAGTTGTTGAATGGGATATAGCTGACTTTGTAATGTTTGGTTAAGGTGACCATAAGTTCGCAACTTAAAAGGTAACTTACTTTAGATAACAAAAATGAGGACATGACATGACACACCTTATTATGATTTTATATTGTATTTAAAGTGTTAAGATAGGCTAAAAATACGAGTATATCATATTTTTTCAAAGGTAATTTATTAAAATATGGGAGTCTCTGAGACTCCAGAAAGTTGTTAACTTAAGTCTTTGTCACCTTGTGAATTGAGGGATTAGGTAAAAAAAAAAACAAAAAATTTATAATCAGTTTCATTAATTAAAGTAATATAATACTGAAAAAACATAACAAGTATAACAACTTGCTTACATATTGTAATAAAATCTTTACTTGCACGTAGTACCAATAATAGCAGTCACATCTCTTATATTATTATTTAGATAGCAACAATGCACTTCCTATAGTCGAATTGCTATTAAAAATTTTTATTATTATATAAAAAAATATTATTCATATATATTTTTAGAGACAACAACAAAATTATAAGTATTATATTAACGATAAATTTAAAATGGCACGAAGCTTTGGCAGACATTTATGCAATAGTGGGAAAAAAATGAACTAAAATACAATCACCTGACTGATTTTACGTCCGCTCTGTTCAAAGAGCTATGTTACAATCCGCTTACTAGTAGGACGTTGAGTGACGCTTGTTCAATCAACGTTCAGCCCTAGTCATTCAATTAAATGTCGTCATTCAATGAACGCGCCAGTCATACAATCAAATAGCGGATACAACCAGATGACTGCGACATCTACACAACGTCGTAGCATTTATGTAGCGGTGCCGTAGTACATTCGTAGCCCTCTCGTAGCTCCGTCGTAGCACTGTTGTAGCACTCTCGTAGCTCTCGTAGCAATCTAGCAACTGGCTACATATTATACATAGCTTCAGCTATTAATTTTACTCAACAAAGTTAATTACCCAGCCCGTTGCAGAACACATAAGTAATTTTACCAAATACAGACTTAGTATAAATTGTTTGAGTTATTATAAATTGTTATTATGAATAGCAATGCCTGTTTGTTATTCGTGCGAGACAGTTTACTTAATAAATGTTAGTAGTTGTTGGTTTGCGAGTGCGCGAGCTTAGCGACGGAGCTCGCGTACACTTAGTAGCGGGGAGTAGGGAGCGCCTGTACGCGACACACTCGGCGTACGTATCTATCTACGTACGTATGCCGTTGCGAACTATCAGCGTTAGAGTTATCATTTACCCTGTTCCCACGGTACCTCTAACACCTGGATAAATATAACACTGTCTCGGCTCAGTACCTACCTTGCACATGCTCGGCCATGGGCACATAGGAAGGTATCAAACTACATCCCAGTACGTTCATCAAGGACCAATAGAGTTGTGTCATCGAGTTGAACTCGAGGAGCAGGTGTACAGGTGTACAGGGGTAGGGGGCGCCCCGTCGTCGCCTCGGTCCCAGGTTCCAACAGATGTCACAGTTCCGTCACAGTCGTCTGCGAGCGATCAGTCCCTGGAAGCGCCGGCTCCGAGCCGTCTCCACAACTTCATTATTACTAAAGTATCCGCGAAATTATTATGAAAGTATCTCGCGAAGTCGTCTCGAAGGATTCCTTCTAATAATTATCTTCCTGATTAGCCGTTTTGTCCCGCCAGCCCTTCTGGGATTTTTTATAAACTTTTCAAATTGATCTTAAATTTTTCTCTGCTTTACCTCTGGGATAATCTAGCATCGTAAATAGAGGTAATATTAGGCATTCTATTAATAATATTTATCCAGAATGGACAGATTGCGTTGTGTTCCCTCGACATTGAAGAGGTTCTTGGAAGTGTTTCCTCCTGATTGGACAATTAGCACTGCAATCAAGCATGGAGGTGGCGGCCTCCCGGGTGAACAGCTCGGAGAGATATACATAGACTGCGTCCCACATGCGTGAGGATCGTGGACACATCGATGTCTACCTCGTTATAGCGGACAACTCTCTTTTTACCTCAACTAAATAACAATAACTAAGGGTAGTTATTGTCTTAGCTATACCTAGCTTAACACGTCCTCCAACACAATATACGAAATAATACACTGAAAAAACCACAATTACTTCTACACAAAATTACCTAAATAAAGTTATATCCTAAAGATTAAGAATGTTAGTTGAATCACCTGTACCTAACTTTCCCGTAGCGCACGATGGGTCCACCGCTGGCCCCAGCGTGCGCTGTGGGATGCACTGTGCGTACCTACGAGTGAACAAGAAAGCGGATGCAGTAGGTTGTGGGGTGGGCCCGGGTTAGTCATCGTATTGACTACACTTAGACTACAATTAAATTGAACAGTAATGTGAGTACGAATACAAACCGAAAGGTTTATTAAGTGTGCATTGGTTCTATTGATCAAAAATTTTATAGAAGCCTTGGCCTGAGTAGTGCGCATAAGCCTACGATGTACATAGATACGAAAACCATTGGCTTAGTTATAGAAAAAAGCATAGAATGACAAATTACATTACTCTTTTTCCTTTTCGAATGCATGGAAGCACTGAAATTGCCTATAATAAATAATGTTTTACTTGTCATGTCAACTCAAACAGATTTTTTTCTCACAAGGTGGTTCGTTCTCCTTGTTTAGGCATACCAGTAGATGTCGCTGACTTTCAATTTTGTGGTTTTTTATTGTTTTCTTATTAAATTATGCATATTATTTAAAATTGATATACTCGTATTTGCCGCAAATGGTACGTTATTTTGCATATACCAATAAATTTTTCAAGCGTTGAAAACATTTATAGAACTTGTATTTGGGAAGAGCAAAATCGCCGGACCAAATTTTTTTTTTTTTTCTTGATTCGAATCACTCCTATTTTATCTAAGTACATTTTCCTATTTGTTTCTTTCTTGTAAGTAAACATATTTTTTTGCGCGATCAGTATTTGCGGTCTTAATTATTTTACATAAGCCTGCAAATGCAAAATCTACCTGTTGAGACGTTGTGATTTATTAAAATTATCCTGATCGCATATTTTACAGAAGAATCTGAAGTACCAAGTATGGGTATAAATAAATTCATGCTTATTTAGCAAGCCTTTTTAATTAATTCGATTGTGATAAATCGTTGATGGAATTTCTGCGTACTCAAACGAAGGCTCTTGCTTCACCTCGGTTCCTTACGGTACCTACCTATCACACAGAAACAAAGAGAAGTGTGCTTGTAATTATTATCAAATAAGAAATTAGGTGTTATTGATTTTCTCTACACTTTAATTTCAATGCAATTTTGTTTATTGCGGACTTTTGAGCACAATTACTGGTAAAATATAGGCAGTTGATCCTGGATCTGAAAAATATTGATTCATTACAAAACTTCATTCATTACTTCTCTTCTCTTGTCGCGCGGCGGGAATTGAACCAGCAACCTACTGTGTTGCAGATGGATGTCAATAAATAAGTATCGTGTTATCTACATAGTATAGTTTTCGAAAAGACGATTGAGAGGTACCTCATTTTAAATATTGGATACCACCCAATAATTTATATAATTTTTTTACATTAAACACAGGATGCGCGAATCATTATTATTATTACCTAGTCTAGCTTTGGACGAGCATACATTGCAGTATTGTGGTCACCAGACAAAAAACTTCGAAAAACACTACTAAAATCGTTTTTTGTCGAAGTTTTTGGAACTAAGGACAATTGAAATTTATTATTTATTACATGATTTATTAGAATTTTCATCCTCCGTGGCTCCATCGTTTATTTTGGGAAGTTGATTGTTTTAGAAAATAGTTTTGCTTCGTTTTGCAAAAATCAAAACAAGTCAATGACAACAGAATACAAAAACGATAGACATTGAAAGAACAGACAGCCACATGACAACAATAAAAGACGACATTATGTACGTTCTACATGCTTGAACGAACAAAATCAAAGTTTATGAATGGTAAGCTATGGTATTATGAGTTGATTCGTTGTGTATGATGACGTTGTCGTCGCCGCTACACTCATAAGTTCATGACGTTCTCGTACGACACTATCGGTGTTCACCCACACAGTGACAAAAATGGACTAAAATTACCACGTTATTTCTAATTAAGGCGCATACAGCACCTAAACTAGCGCCACCACCTACTTTATGTTATTATTCTGTTTAACAAAGGAATTTTCAAAAATCCATCGTCCAGTTTGTGATACCTATCATAAGCTTTTTTTTAATGCCTCTGTAATAGTTTTATTCTATTTAGTTTAGGAAGAGATACGAAAATAGATTTTGGTGGCCACCAAGGGCAACTTCGTATCTTTTCCTAAAAAACGACAAAAAAACGGTTCACCTTAAAGAAAAACTTTGTGTATGTATCATACCATGCCAAGAGATAGGTAATATGTACATAATTATTTTAATTTTAAATAATTTTTATATTTTAATAAAAATTACATTGAAATCCAATTTCAATAAATTTTTATCCTCAACTAGCTGTACCCGCGACTTCGTCCGCGATTGCCATGCATATGTGTCAGTTTTTCTACTATTAAATAAATAAAACTTTAATGTGCAGTATTTTACCTGTTATAGTTTTAATGTACCTTTTTACATACATATAATATGATTTGCACGACTAATGCCAAAAAAAAATATTCAAAGCCAAAAGTAATAATGTCTAATTATTAAAATGACCATTACTAAATATTTCCAATATTTTATGCACGTTAAATTTTAGGTGAGCAGCAAAATTGTGTAAGAACCATATAGACAAAGAATGGGATTAAAAATCTAAATCAAATATTGTATATACAGCAGTTCCGGCTGTCGTCTTCATCAACACTGTCTCTACGCGATTTATATTGGAATACTGGAGGAAATGTTAAAACAATTTAATGATTTTACATGCTGTTATATTTGAAATACTCACATATAACTTACAATAACATAAAAAAAATTAAGATATTGCAATTGCGATTTAATTACAACTGCAATTGATTTAAAATTAAAATACACCTATACCTACCATACTCGTAACTTTGGCCCTTTAAGTGAAACTTGATTTGTGCGAAAATTACGCTTGAACTTTACATATTATAGAGGTAGAAAAGTATCTAGGTACTTATAAAACCGCCAATCGAACCACTTCTTTGAAATTAAATTAAACAAAACATTTAATAATTCAAACAAAATTACAAAAATAACAAACAATAAATAGAAGAGCAATTCATGACAGAAAGATAATAGATATAGCATTTGAAGACCGGGTGGGCACTTTAGCTTAGAAGCGATTTGGACACGTTAGATGAGTAGTTCGCCGCCATGCACCACGCGATTGCGCCGCAGCGGCCCCGCCGCCCTCTCCTCTCCTGTCTTGCTCGGTAGATGTTATTTATAGATCACCAGCGGCCCGCCCCGGCTTCGCACGGGTATTAAACAAAAATTTCAGAAATTATACACACTAAAACGATGGGTTTCACAGTTTTCATACGGATCTTTACTTTTTTTAACAGCATTGTTTTTGACATTGACTCCACATTCCAAAACTGACACTGGCCGTAGAGAAAAAGCAAGCACCGTGCGCTATACAACCTCTTTTTCTATTCTGACGCGCCATAATAGAAAAAGAGGTTGAATATACAGCCCACGGTTCAATTATTGAATTTTTCATGCGGATCCCTAACTTTTTTGAAAATATTATATAGCCTATGTTCATCACGGAAAATTAAGGATTCTAATAGTGAAAGAATTTTTTTATTCGGTCCAGTAGTTTCGGAGCCTATTCAATTCAAACAAACAAACAAACAAACAAACATACAAACAAACAAACAATCAAATCTTTCCTCTTTATAATATTATTATAGAATAGATATCTTGAAAAATATTTGTTATTATTATAGGAAGTCTGCTCTAAGCAGTCCTTGCTTGACTGTAATCCCCTATGTGCAATCTAAACTAAAACTTTCATGGCCCAAGACCTGCGCCTTCCTCTTGTCCTCCTCCTGCCCCATGTAACGACCTGCGCCTTCCTCTTGTCTTCCTCCTGCCCCATGTCACGCGGCGGTTAGCGAAGCAGGGGAGCCAGGGGAGTATATTCATTATGGAAAATGTATAAATTTAGGTACCTGCGGTAACTCTAGGATATTATGTACAATACACATTCAACCATTATGAACCATTATGACCTTCCGTAATGTTCTAGGATCATTCGTTTTATTCTCTTTGGGTAGGATTTATATTTGATTGATCGAAACACCAGAGTGAAGATCAGGCTTTATTCTGGCCGGACCCTCGGTATAAATAAAACTAAAATAAAACATAAAATACAATAATATGTATGATTAAATGTATCCTATGTCCTTACTCGTAGTATGAACTTAAATCGTGCGAAGTTTCATTCGAATACATTCAACAGTTTCGGTGTGATGCGCGGTCAAGGAACTTTACTTTCATCTCTCTCCCACGGGAACCTTACTGAGTTCCTGGATAAAATATATTCTATTTCCTTCCTCGTAGTATGGACTCAAATTGTGCCAAGTTTCATTCGAATGAACACAGTAGTTTCGGCATGATGCGAGGTTAAGGAATTTTGCTTTGATCCCCTCTCCCAGGGGAACCTTACTGAATTCCTGGATAAAATGTATCCTATGTCCTTCCCCGTAGTATCACCTCAAATCGCCCCAAGTTTCATTCGAATATACCCAGCAGTTTCGGCGTGATGTGCGTTTAAAAAACAGACAGACAGACAGAAAGACAGACAGACATGAATGAAAAAAAAATTAGTTCTGGATTCAGTATCGATAAGAGACTGACCTCCAAAAAAAAAATTTCAAAATATCTTCAATGTACAGAATTGGACCTGTTACAGTTTTATTATAAGTATAGATATAGATATAGATAGATATAGATAGATAGATAGATTGATAAGTAAACAATACGAATCAATGTTTTACTGACGAAAAACCTACCTACCCGTGCGTTCTTATTTTTCTTAAATCACCAACTCGGGTCTAATTTACAAGAATGTTTCAGTGAGTTTTATTTTGTTACGATGAGTGGCAAATTGTGTCCCAGCAAGGTGACGATGGCGTGCCGTGCAGTGCTAAGAGTAAGTAAGTCCATGGGCTTAGTTCACTCGGACCAAGCGCTGTTGTTGATTTTGTATGCACTTACTTTTATAACAGCTAGGGCGCGATCACGACGGCTGCTGTCTTGTCAACGTGCAACAAATCACTCAAAGTCATTTGAAAACTATCATTGAGTTCATTGGATGGTTGTCACACTACGCAAAGTAGTTCCTCTCGATCTGTTAGGACGCTGCAAGGCGCTAAATGTATAGGGAGGACTCGAAAATAACTGCACACAACTCTGACTCCACTCAATGGGCGTGCCATGCTAAACGTTGATCAATACCCACCCCCGTAGATCATGGTACATTAATTAGGAAATGGAAAAACTATGGAATTTACAACAAGGTACGCAATCATATTCAAAAAGTTGATATTATAAAGTTTTGCCAGCTCATCCAATATCAACTGAGACGCAGCAAAATAGAAATAACCAATCGATTGGAAACCTATTGCGGGAGCTAATTGTCCTACGACCGACTCTGCAGCCGCCCTCATGTTCTGTCAAGGGGGGCACGGGGGGGGGGGGCGAGTGCAACGTCGGCACGGGCAGACCAACCGCGCGTGTGTGTGTACGACACATACGTGTGCATGGGCCGGGGCGCCGCTGATTGTTGTTAAAATATATATTTATTTTCATTTGCCTTACGCACCTGGTCTATCAACCGTCTATCCCATATCTTTTTGTTTCTTTTTTTTGGAGCAGCATACACAGCAACGTGTCAAAAGGCTGTCGACTATTACGCGCCGCGCCGCGCCCCGCCCGCGCCCCGCCCGCGAACGGCGCCGGCGCCGACATTTTGTTGTTATTGTCGTGACTTTTGGTACATGGCCAATAATTATAGGCACCTGTCATCGTTTTTGAAGTTGTCAAGTATTACTTCAGTTAGTTTGGTAACACTAATAGCGCCTGGCAACACCATTTTTGTAAAACACGATTGGACGAGACTCGCTAGCCAATAAGAGGCACGTCCAATCGCGTGGAAGTTGCGATATTTGCCGCCAACGAGCTATGATGGAAAATCACCAGCTAAAAAGCGTACACTTCGGTCCCGAGCGTAAAACTGGCAAGTTGTCTCAAGCTTTAGTAGTACTGCTAAAATTAAATTAATATCAAGTGCATAGTGATTCTCGATATTTCAGAAGTGGGATGAACCCAGGTATGTTTAAGTTAATTACCTCATAATTATTTAGAAAAATATTGATAAAGTTCTTGGCCAGACTGCCTAGTCTGATTTAATTGATTTGAATGTGGGTATCTTCCGAAAATATTCCAATTTAAATAGCTGTTCGCACGAATGGTCGGTAATAAACCGAGACTATCCAGACGTGATGATAACGCTTTTTATGGAAAAGATTTCTGGTAGATATTTGTTCTTATATCAAAATTCATGCGATAAGTTCATCGTAAATATTTAAAAAAAATATTGAAAAATTTCTAGGCCAAGATGCCAAGATTAATTTAATTGATTTAAATGCGGGTACTTTCCGCAAACATTCCAATTGAAATAGCTGTTCGCACGAATGGTCGGTAATAAACCGAGACTATCCAGACGTGATAACGCTTTTTATGGAAAGGTTTGCTGGTAGATACCTGTACTTATATAAAAATTCATTTAGTTATTGTACAAGCCAATCATTTCGTATGGAATTTTATGGATAAGCGGTCGGTATTGCACCGAGACGATCCGTTTGTGCATTGTATTCTTTCGATTTACAATGGCTATGTTCAGATCATTTTGTACAAAAAAAATAAACAGTATTTCATGTGTTGATTGCTAATCCAGGCAAAATGTGCCTAATGCGTGGTTGGAGCTACTCTCTAATCGTGTTAGCATATTGTGTCACTGTACGATTGTCGGTGGTTGCAGGAATCTGATCTGATCAGGGCTACTCTCTGACAGAAAGATTTTGTAGCTGCTGGTAATCGTGTGGTTCTAAGTTTTCACCATGTGTTTGGAACTTCATGAGCACCTGCGTAAAGTGTTGCGTGGCCAAGAACTTTGAATCATTAATAGTATTGTTTTTATGATATCACCATTTGCCATTGTTTGATCCATTGCAAAATGTGCAATAATCAGTGTCTTAGATAACCATTTGCGTTTAGTTTCCAAAAGAGCATTAACAAAGTGTTCTATTGCAAAGTTTGCTATAATCAGTGTCTTGGAAATCCATTTGCGTTAAGTTTCCAAATGAGCTGTAACCAAGTATGTTCAATTGACAACGTTCAGTAATCAGTGCCTTAGAAAACCATTTGCGTTTAGTTTCGAAATGAGCAGTAACCAAGTGTGTTCAATTGACAAGCGTGCAATAATCAGTGCCTTAGAAAACCATTTGCGTTTAGTTTTGAAATAGGCAGTAACCAAGTGTGTTCAATTGCCAAGTGTGCAATAATCAGTGTCTTGGAAAACCATTTGCGTTTAGTTTCCAAATGAGCAGTAACCAAGTGTGTTCAATTGCCAAGTGTGCAATAATCAGATTATGCGGCTATGTATGTGACCGCAGGCTAAGTATGCCAAGAGTACAATATTGTAATCAGTTTAAGTGACTATTTATGTCACGCGCAGGCTAAGTATGCCAAGTATATATATTATAAGATATTGTGGCTGTATATGTCATGGGCTAAGCAAACTCAGCGCCCAAATAGTAAAAGTCACCTACAAGTAGTAAAAGTCGAGTACAAATTAAAAACAATTGATAAATGTCGAGCACTAATTCAGCACAATTATTTAACATCGAGCGCATTATGCAAAAGTCACCTACAACTAGTAAAAGTCGAGTACAAATTAAAAACAATAGATAAACGTTGAGTACTAATTCAGCACAATTATTTAACATCGAGCGCAGTTTGCAAAAGTCACCTACAAGTAGTAAAAGTCGAGTACAAATTAAAAACAATTGATAAATGTCGAGCACTAATTCACCACAATTATTTAACATCGAGCACATTATGCAAAAGTCACCTACAACTAGTAAAAGTCGAGTACAAATTAAAAACAATAGATAAACGTTGAGTACTAATTCAGCACAATTATTTAACATCGAGCACAGTTTGCAAAAGTCGACTACATTTAGTAAATGTCGAGTACAAATTAAAAACAATTGATAAATGTCAAGCACTAATTCAGCACAATTATTTAACATCGAGCACTGTTTGCAAAAGTCAACTAAATTTAGTAAATGACGAGTACAAATTAAAAGCAATTGATAAAAGTCGAGCAGAGTTAGTGCAAGTCGAGCAGAGTTAGTGTAAGTCGAGCAGAGTTAGTGCAAGTCGAGCAGAATAGAGCAAGTCGAGCAGAATTAGAGCAAGTCGAGCAGAATTAGAGCAATTCGAGCAGAATTAGAGCAAGTCGAGCAGAATTAGAACAAGTCGAGCAGAATTAGAACAAGTCGAGCAGAATTAGAACAAGTCGAGCAGAATTAGAACAAGTCGAGCAGAATTAGAACAAGTCGAGCAGAATTAGAACAAGTCTAGCAGAATTAGAACAAGTCTAGCAGAATTTAATTAAATCTAAATTTAGCTCAATAAGTAAAAGTCGAGCACTAATTGAGCGCTTTTAATTAAATATGAGAAAAATTATCTTCTTTCTAATTTTCTAAGAGGTAATTAGTTCATATTGTAAATTTCAATGAGTAAACGTCGAGTAATAAAAAAAAAGAAAGATAAATGAGTTTCTGCATGATGTTCATAAATTGTTTGAAAATCAATTCAAATAAGTAGATGTCAATTAAAGTCGAGTACAGTTGGAAAAAATCCAATTCACAAAACTCAGTTAAAAGTTACCGAACAAAAACAATTGAATTAGTTGAGTGCAGTTAATAGACAGTTATTGTTACAAGTTAAGAGTGCACTATACAACGTTAAGAACTCCATTTGTGCGCAAGAGCCCGTTACCCAAAGACGCATTCCTAGTATTATTGTAGTAGATTATGAGCTATAGAGCCAGATATATTATATAGAGCCGGACCGAGCTTACTTTTTTGAAAAGGCGTACGCGCGATTTCAGTTTGTTGTTCAAAAGAAAGCCTGTTAAATGCAATGTAATTTAATTTTCATTAAATTACTAACACAGGGCCGCGGTGCACATAACCTATTAGTTATTTAGCAATGCAAAAATAGCAGCAGTTGAGTATGATTGTTTCAGTAGCACATAATTTGTTCTACTAGTAGTTGTTTACAACATGGGGTAACATTTTTTTTACGATTGATTAACGTTAGTTACAGTTGAATTAAATAGTTACATTCGTTGTTCTTTAATTTAGTTTAGTACTACCTTGTTGACAATTTATTTAGTTATGTTTCTCTTTTCTAAGGGATAACTGACAATCACACTTAGTAATAAATTAATAATTGCCACACTAAGCTACTTAAATAAACTTATTTCTCAAAATGTAACCGGCTCAGTTATCTGCAGGTTGCTATAGAGAGGGATGGTAATGTAAACATTAGACAGCGTAAAATTTTGTAAATTAATAAAAATCTTTTACTTGATATTTGCACTTTATCAGATGACATAAGGTTGATGGCTTTCTTATACGATGCAGCTAAAGTAGCAAATAGAGGAATTTTAGAGAGATCCTTATTAAATGCTTTTTCATTCTATGATGTGTAGCTCGCATACCTCCGGACGCTATTTACGCACATTATGGATCTCTCTAGTTGACCGGGAACAGTATGGTACATGTATATAGGTTTGGCTCATCTATTACAGTGAACTTATGACAATTATTGTGTGATAGGGGTTGATCAAGGAGCAACCTTTGCTACTTCAGTATTTGTAAAGTATGTGATCATATGAGCACCTGGAATGGAGGCGTTATTAATTTGAAGAGGCTCTCAGAAATTACTAAATATGTATAGAGAAGAGTAAGCACACATATTTTGCATAAGAGAGTCATACATAAAGCTTACAAGCTTTTTTAACTATATTCTCAATGTGAGCACAAAGTGTAGTTTTGAATCAACTGATATGCCTAGATCCTAATAGGAACCTTTTCCAACTGAGAACTACATAAGGAGTAGGTTAAGCCGTGTGTATTAGTTAGTTAAATTTATGAACTTGCGTTTAGGTAAGCCTAAATGTAATTTTGTCTTAGCAGTTTGTAGTGAGGTGGTAAAAGTCTTTCTGTAACAAGGGCCAGTTCTGCACTGAAGTGATTTTGCGATATATTTTAAGATAATCAGCATAAAGTAATAATTAGGTACGCTTGAAACATAGTTTGATGTCATAAATAACAAGGTCCGAGAATTTCTTGAGCAACGTCGGAGCTAACTTTTATAATCTTAGAGGTGGTGCCATTTATGGCAATAAGTTGAATTCTGTTCCAGACATAGGAGGAATACCACCATAAGTAAGTGTCCTATTGGTATTTCGGGGTCTAGTTTTTCGAATGCTTTGACTACAATTTATTGAACTTGATAACAATCAATTATATTACAGTTGAATACAACTACTTATAGTTTGCTACAATACGTTAGTAATCTACAATCGATCGGGTATAGTTTTGTATAAAGTAAGTAATTGCAGTTAATTACAGTGAGTATACAAAGTATAGTAAATATTATTTAAAGCAATCAGCTACAACAAATTAAATATTTAAGTTACACTATGCAATACCTTAGTACAATCAGTCCAATGTGACGTCAGCTTGATAGTGATGTAGGTACAATTATTTCCAGATTTGATTTTAATTAGAATCAGAAGACCTTCAGCAATTTAATTCAATTTATTCATTTATTTGAAGAACTATAGGGCTACTATTTAATAAATTAAAATAAATTATTAACAACAAAGAAGGTTGTCATGTTCCAAGGGCGATAAATTCGACAGAATGTGATGTCGGGTCCGCTAGGCTGTGGAGGACATTGACGATGCATATTATACTGAGATTAAGGATGGGCGAAAGGAGTTCTTGCACAACAAGGCCGAAGGAAGTTGCAGCAAATAAGGTATTGAAAGCTTAATTATTTCATCTCCGAGGCATCACTCAGAACTCAGAATTCAAACCTGGTAACAATAATCCAAAGTTCATTAATACGAGTAGGTATCTATCTCTAAGACTTTAATCTTAAACGGTACTTTAATGCTATCAGTGGATAATAGAATAATAGCCTATAATATTATATTGCATTACTTTTTATAACGTGCAGATGGTTTCCCTAATATATTCACAGTTCTGCACTCGGGTGAGATATACAGCTTTACAATCTTATTTCTTCAATTGTATACGGACCATCGTGAATTATTATACTAAATATTGAAAAAGGTTGCAATCTTAATTAAATTGAAGTTTGTAGTCTTAATTGATCTGAATGTTTAACCAATAACTTAATAAAACCGAATGTCGTGATAATTGAATAATCCAGATTTGAGATTTGCAATGCCTGATTTGCGAAACGGAGAGCAGATTTATTGATCAAGTTATAAAAATTTGATTTCTAAAGTAAGTTGATAAATTCACACAGCCAGAGTGTTGATAGTCAATACTCCGCTTTAAGTAATTTCAATTCCTAAACTGGAACGGCTTTTTATTTCATTGTTGTCCATTGTTCAAAAACTAGTGACAAAATATATATTAGGTTCATTTTATAATTAAATTGAAATTCTGATATTTCGGTTTCTGATCGCTTGAAAAGTATTTACTATTAGAAATGTAAGTAAATTTTGATCGCACGCCGGGAGGATCGTACGATGTCGTATGGCCGAATGTCGTGACTTTTGGTACATGGCCAATAATTATAGGCACCTGTCATCGTTTTTGAAGTTGTCAAGTATTACTTCAGTTAGTTTGGTAACACTAATAGCGCCTGGCAACACCATTTTTGTAAAACACGATTGGACGAGACTCGCTAGCCAATAAGAGGCACGTCCAATCGCGTGGAAGTTGCGATATTTGCCGCCAACGAGCTATGATGGAAAATCACCAGCTAAAAAGCGTACACTTCGGTCCCGAGCGTAAAACTGGCAAGTTGTCTCAAGCTTTAGTAGTACTGCTAAAATTAAATTAATATCAAGTGCATAGTGATTCTCGATATTATGATACGCATTTTATCTTCACTTGATAACAACAACTGTCCAAAGAAAATGAAAATGGAAGTGTTTGAAAGAGCCCTACACCAATAAGTATTTGTCCACGAAGGCAAACAATTTTAGGAGAACTTGACTCGTATCGCCGCCGCCGGTGCGCGAGATTGTTTTTATTCGTGGTTTTTACTTATTTGGACATGAAATTAAATTATCGAAATTTGATTTGCCGCATATTGTAAGCTCTTTTCTATGAACCCACGATAAAATGATTGTATTTTGGAAGCATTCGGAAAAAAAAGGTTTTTGCCCTTAAATTTTATAAAGTTCACAATTGCTTTAATGAAACAAAAAGTATAATATCTCGATTCCCTTTCCTGAAATGCAGAAAAAGCTAAAGATCTTTAAAAATTACTCTCAACTCTACTATCTGAATCACAACTCTCGCCAACCCGAGACCGCGTCGTACGTCGCGACGCGCGATGCAGTAGCCATCATCGTGATGATCCTCTAGCCGTACGAGTACCTAAACCACCCAGCCGTATAAGTAGGATATTCCAACAAGTGCCCTCGGCCCGCTCCCGCCGCGCTCCCGCCACGCTCCGGTCCGGTTCCGATCGGTCGCCGCCGAGGCACCATTGCGAGTCCCGCGCCGCTGTGTGCTCGTGTTGCCCCCCCCCCCCCCTCTGCACAGTACGAGCCGGCGGGGGCAAGGATTCATACTCACTGGAATACATGCAGTTTAAATTAACAAGAGATACATGCATGATTTTCGGACTTTTGGCATTCCATCATCTACATAATACATCTATATCTATACTAATATTATAAAGAGGAAAGATTTGATTGTTTGTATGTTTGTTTGTTTGTTTGTTTGTTTGTTTGTTTGTTTGTTTGTTTGTTTGTTTGTTTGAATTGAATAGGCTCCGAAACTACTGGACCAATTTGAAAAATTCTTTCAACATTAGAATCCTTAATGTTCCGTGATGAACATAGGCTATATAATATTTTCAAAAAGTTTGGGATCCGCATGAAAAATTCAATAATTGAACCGTTCGCGGTATATTCAACCTCTTTTTCTATTATGGCGCGTCATAATAGAAAAAGAGGTTGAATATGTAGCGCACGGTGCTTGCTTTTTCTCTATGGCCAGTGTCAGTTATGGAGTGTCGAGTCAATGTCAAAAACCCCAATACTCTTAAAAAAAGTAAGGGATCCGTATGATAACTGTGAAACCCATCGTGTTAGTGTGTATAATTTCTGAAATTTTAGTTTAATACCCGTGCACAGCCGGGGCGGACCGCTAGTACAGTATACAGCCGTCACAAACGACGAGTGACGTGGAGCTGTGGCCCGCGTGACGTCACATCATGCCAGCCACGTGTCGGTGGCGTGTCCGTTTCTTCAACAAGTACATGTATTTAATGAATCAACATTCCGATTCTACAGATCCATAGAGTTAGAACGTTGTCATACTATGTTAAGTTTACTCAATTAATAAGCCGCCATCGACTCCACGTCAAGCACGAACAGCAATATACCTCTATTTAATTCTGTCGAAAAACACCATGCTTATATCGACTAGCATCTACGTTCTACGAGTCGCTGCGAGCTACGAACTACGAGCTGCTATGTGCTACGAGACACTGCACACTACGAGCTGCTACGTGCTACGATCTGTAACGTGCTACGAGCGGCTACGTGCTACGACCTGTAACGTGCTACGAGCTGTAACGTGCTACGAGGGGCTACGTGCTACGATCTGTAACGTGCTACGAGCGGCTACGTGCTACGAGCTGTAACGTGCTACGAGCTGTAACGTGCTACGACCTGCTACGTGCTACGAACTGTAATGTGTTACGACCGGCTACCTGCTACGATCTGTAACGTGCTACGAGCTGCTACTTGCTACGAGCTGTAACGTGCTACGAACTGTAACGTGCTACGAGCTGTAACGTGCTACGAGCTGTAACGTGCTACGAGCTGTAACGTGCTACGAGCGGCTACTTGCTACGATCTGTAACGTGCTACGAGTGGCTACGTGCTACGAGCTGCTACGTGCTACGAGCTGTAACGTGCTACGAGCTGTAACGTGCTACGCGCTGCTACGTGCTACGAGCTGTAACGTGCTACGAGCGGCTACGTGCTACGATCTGTAACGTGCTTCGAGCGGCTACGTGCTACGAGCTGTAACGTGCTACGAGCTGCTACGTGCTACGAATCACTGCGTGCTACGAGCTGCTACGTATTATTACAAGTCGCTACGTTTTTCGTGACGCCGCGTGCTACGAGGGGCCGGCGCGCGGCGGAGCGCGTAACTAGCTGCGAGCCGACTCCGCGCTTCTCGCACCAACCTACATTGTACAAGAATTCACATTTATTGTCATAAAGAAACCTCGCGCACATTCTTGAAAAGATCTTCATGAATATTAAACTTAATATATCTTATGTAATATGCATTATTATAATTAATGATTTTGTATAAACGAACTATGTGAAGTATAAATATGAAATATAGCTTTCAAGTTTTAATGAAATAAGTTTCAGCTGGTGTTTAGCATTGCAAAACAGACTGCAGTAAATATAGAATGAAGCGCTCCTCGCTAGGAGCAACATACATACATACACAGATACAGACTGACTGACGGTCCAGTGATACTAATCAAGTATGTCTGTCGGTCCTCGATCTACTCGTAGTATCATTAGCATGCGTTGAGTCGGCGCGGGGCGGGGCGGGGCGGGGCGGCCGGCGCTGTGCCCGCGGGCAATGGCCGGCATTACGTGACATTTGTTTGCGCATAGTTTTGCGTACGAATGTCCTGCCACTACATACATACACATATCGTCCTTATCTATATATCATGGTCAGCCACATACCGGCACCCCCCCGTAGCTACAGTGTCACTTCGAGCGAGTGATTGTGTTGGTACACACTAGGTCTTTGCGACTACTTTGTCCGATTCCGCATCCTTTCCCATTGTTCTGGTCGAAGCCCTCACAATGAATAGCGACGTGTACCGAGACCCAGCTGCGAGAGAGCTTCCACTTCACCGTGTGTACTTACAACATAATTTTGTCATCTGCTCCTTTGTTGTAATCGTACACAAAGCAAATATCATAATTACCACTAATTGTGCACACTTGACCTGACAGATTAATGAGCCGCGGGCGGGGCGGGGGCGGGCGGGGAGGGGGAGTCGAGGAGGAGGTGGAGGGGAGCGGTCACAGTGAAGCGCTGGGCCCGTCGGTCGTCGCATCTGGAGACGTCATGTTCCTGTAATAATTACTGTTTGGATCGAGCCACACATGTGTAATCAAAATATATATTTATCTTTGAATATTCGATTTTATTATTTTTCTTTTAATATTTATAAATTTGAATTTTTATTAATATTTTTTTCTTTGACGACCACTGTGGCGCGGTGGGCGAAGGTCCGCCTGCGACGCAGGAGGTTGCGGGTTCGATTCCCACCTCGGGACAAATATTTGTACGATCTGCAGATATTTGTTCAGGGGGTTCTGGTCGTTTTCTATGTATAATAAAAAATATCAATCTATTTAATAATATTGTATATTACGTATATCAGTCATCTAGTACCCATAACACAAGCTCTGCTTAGCTTTAACACCATGAACAAATAACTGCAGATCGTATAAATATTATTCCCGAGGCGGGAATCGAACCCGCAACCTCCTGCGTCGCAGGCGGACCTTCGCCCGCCGCGCCACAGAGGTCGACAAAGGATTCACGTAAGTTGTCGAGGAGCGATCACTCTCCTGTAAGACACGAAGCCTTTCATCGCGAGTTTTATTGAGATCGGATTGAAGTGCATCACAGTATCAGCACGGTTGATCCCTGAACACGGAATATCAATTAGCGAGACGAATAGGACGGCGCGGCGCGGCGGGGCGGGGCGGGGCGGGGCGGGGCGGGGTGCCGGCGGGCTGCGGCGCGCTCTGCTCGTCGCCGAGCATTTTATACTCTAACTTGAACAACTCTTAAAACCGAACAAAATCATCGAGTACTTCAAAGATTTAATTTGTAAGTGTAAGTAAAGGTGCACTTAGTTGAATGGTGCTT
>OZ007528.1:13918145-13943669 GCA_963931895.1 Eupithecia pulchellata | reverse complement strand
CTTCGGAGCTATCTATTGAGACGCAGGGAGGGCTGCAAATATTTGAGGAGCCGCAAATAAATCAGAATTATGGTTTAAGAATATTGAAACAAATGAAATACGGAGGATTTAGGAACAACTTCCTACAAGAAGGCTAAAAGAGACCGTAATATAATAAGATGCAGGAGACTACCTCAAAATGCAATAAGTGCCGAGCTCCCGGTACGAGTAGCTGCGGTAGCTTGTGGCGGCGACGAGAGACGTGCCAGCAAATAATGCGATCGCCCGGCGGCGGCGAGGCGGCGGCGCGGCGGCGTTACATCAGTTACCACAGTGTGCCACTACTCGTCATCTGTTTCTTTAGTAACTATATTTGTTATGGTATAAAATGAACCGCGGTACTTATCAGCTGTTAGAGCCGAACACACCTTTCTGATTATAGAGTAGGTACTAATAAGAGTGAATGCAGTGTTAAACCTGCGAATAGCGGAAGGGTTAGATGCTTTAGAAGCTTAGAGCTGTAATATGTGCAATGAAGTAGGTGAATGAACCGGAAACCGGAAGTGTGAAACTATTTCGGCTACTGCGGCGTCCTTCAGACATTATGTCAGGGTCCTGTAATTGTTCTAGTTCTGGTCTAGGCAGAATAACAGCGCCTTCTGTTCATAATAGTTGGCATTATGCTGAGCCTGGACCCATTTGCTACTGCAGTACACATTAGTCACCTACCTAGTACTTAATAACTTTTTTTTTCATGTATTACATCTGTGTTCCTTATTCTGTAAATATTAAATAAAATTAAGTGTTGTGTATGTAGTGGCAAATAAATGATATGTCTATGTCTATGTCTATGTCGCACAGCGTGCTCAGCGGACCGTGCGCTACTTATTTCCACGTTCCAGTAACGGTTTGTTTGTGTGTGGTTTGGTACCTACATCTCTTACCTATTAAAATAATCTGATATCCAAAATTTGACGCTGTTATAATAAGCGACGTAAATTGAATAAATTATTAAAATACGAGCATAAAAGGGACGTATCGGAAATGGGCTGCCCGGCGACCGACGACGTAAATCATTCCCTCATGGTAATATGTATAAGCGCGACGCGGCGCTATCGCGCGCGATACGTGATAACGCCGCGCCGGACTCGCATTACAGCAATATTTAAGGCTCTGCACTGATGAATTTCAACAAATCGTATTAATAAGAGTATATCGTCTTAATAAGAAAACACGTTTTCTTATTACTTGTGTAGATAGACAATTATTTTCAAAAAAGCTAGTTGTAGGAACCTAGATAAATACTATTCCAATACGTATTATATATCTAGCATACATGGCGAGAATATGCTCAAGTTACAAATCATTTTGGTATTACGTTTGTATGGGAAATTAATCCGAGCTCGGAGCCATGAATGTTACACGGCCATCATCACGGCCATTATATTTGTGGCTCCGTAACATCTTGTATCTCCCAGAGTCAAGAGTGACCAGGAGTCTGAGTCTGGAGACTGAGTCAAGACGAGGAGACTACAGGCGAGCGCACGCGGACATTACATCCGCTTCCATTGAGCTGGTCGACGATCTCCCGGGATCGAGGAGCCAAGACAGGAGACACAGTCAGTGCACGACAGGACCGCGCGCCCCGCCCCGCCCCGCCCCGCCCCGCTCGCCCCGCGATCCTTTCAGCGCTCAGGCACCTTCTCGCAGCTAGCTAACATCTTACAGGATACTCGTTTCCCGCTACGGGACGAGTACTTGGATCATAGCATCAGCCTTTCGTACCAGTATCATCCCAGCATTAAATGGCATTTTCCGGTAAGATCACATTCACAATTGTACAATTTCCTAGATTTCATTAGGTACTTTTGCAATAGATTCAGATTCAATAACCAGGTCCGTCGGCGTCGCGCCCCGCCCGGCGCGGCGGCGGCGTGGTGCGCCCAGTTGCGGAGCTTTCCGATACTACTCTGCCTCCAATTACTTACCACCGCGCGCCCCGCCCCGCCCCGCCCCGCCGATGCCATGACTACTGTCATGTGCTACTATTATGTACGCGTCGCTGTTTTACTAGCTGTGGAGTCACCTGTGACTCGACACCGAGTCAAGTGCGAGTCAATCTCGCGTACCGATGGTTTCGTATAAACTATAAGACCTTGTTTCTTGCCAAATATCTTGATTCAGGACAACGGGAAGTAGCTATCGAACAGGTCTTGTGCGACCAATATTGTTTTAATATTCTATTTACGGATATTTTTCTTTTCCTTTTGATATAGCAAAAGTTTTGCAAAGGCCTTGCTTTTTACTAAATTTAGGTCTACGGGAAGTACCTACCCTATTGGTTTTGTGTGAATGTGATTCCCATAAAATATTAAATACCCCGAATATTTTCAAATTCGGGCATCAGAATATTGTATTACATTCACGGCTGCAATTTTTGATTGCGTTGTCTTAGAAGTTTGATTTATATGAGAGATGTATAGACTTAGTGTGGTGTTGTGATACACTTTAACAAGGAATAGGATGCATTCCTTCTAACAGGTTCGCTCTCGGCGCCGCCGCCGCCGGCTCCGTCACGCCGGCTCCGTCACGCCGGCGCCGGAAACTTATTTTAATATTCTAAAAGCGTTTTCTGATAATATATTTGAAAAGCTATTTATCTTTCTAGTCTACATACGAGCCTGCCTGTGAGCGGGAAACAATTTGAAACGAATGAACCGCAACCACTCCCCTGCGCCCCGCTCGGCCCGCGCCCCGCGCCCCGAGACGTCTTCTTGTGTATTATTCATGAAATAATATAAATGAAACGTATTTGTTAAATTTAGAGTAATGGAAAATGGAGTACAACTCGCCTAATTCTCAGGTGAATTGAATAATTCTTAGAATGTACTTACGAGTATGTCTACAGACAGGCCGGGAGCGGCAGGATGGTATGGGATGGGATGGGATGGGATGGGATGGGATGGGACACAAGCATCTAGTACTGCCTACTAATGTTCACTCCCGGTGCAGTGGTACGGCATTCTGCCACACATTTACCCTCAACTTATCTACGTAACCCATAAACGCAAATACTAAATCTGTGAGTTATACCTTCTATATATTATTAATTATATGTAGTATATAGAACATTATTATTGTTTATTATAGAGGTACAGGGTGTAACTTGAGGGGTGGATCAAGGGCAGCGCGGTAGGGGGTGGGGGACATCAGCACCTTTCAATTGAACCACCCTGTATGTTCTGCTGTACTGACTGGTTTAAAAGTTATTTGAGTTTGGTAAAATTTCAGTTAATTTAGATTAGATTTCAGCCTAATTAGGTACGTCTGCGACCCTTTCTTTTTGATGAACACGATCGGTAGTGACCAATCTGACTCTTAGATTTATAAAAAGCTAAATATGAAAATAATTAGAAAAAAATTAAAAAAAAAAAACATTTTTTTAAAATAAAAAAATAGGTAATTTTTTATGCAACCTCTATGAAAAACTAGCTTTCATGAAGAATAAATCCTGAAATTTGTCATGCTGTCTGTCTGTTCGTTCCGACTTCTCGGATGATTGGTAAACAAGAAAAAAATGAGACAAAAGATAATGATGATGAGCGAGCCTCTGCGGCTGGCAGGGTGCGCTCACAGCGGGAGCGGGAGCGGGAGCGGGAGCGGAAGCGGGCTTGTAACGCTTGTCCGCCGCAGCGTGTGGTGCGCGGACAGCGCGTGCTGTGACGTCACCGCAAACTTTTCTTGAGGTGGGTAATGCTGAAAATCAGTGTTCTTGTTGTCTATTTGATGGGCTGCAGCTCACACGGTTATGCCTATAACTTATTAAAATGTATACTAAAATACTGTTTTATTATTATGTGAAATGTCTGTAGAGTACCAACCAGTTTGCTTACAATACGTGTACGTGTTTATTGCAGAAGCAAAAAAAAATATTTAACTATCTATCTAAAACTTGTCAAATGCCTGCCGCCTCCCCCCGCGCCCCCGACCGCCCCCGCCCCGCCGCGGCGCGCTGTGCCGTTAGTACTTATCTCGTGAGGCGATGGCGACAACAACAAAGCGCGAACAAGTGGAGCAAACAAAAACTTGCGACCGACGGACTCCCGCTAACTGCAGACAAATGAGCCGCCGCCGCTGTGATGAAGTGCATACCTACCTACCTACCTACCCACCTACATACATACCTACCTACCTACCTACCTACCTCCGCACTCGCGCAAGCGCGCGGTGCGCTGCATACTCATGCTGTTCAAAACAAGAAATATTTTTATTTTATCTTCATTTCCAAGTTCAGAAAATTACCGTTTTGTGTGAATATTGATAGAGGTTTTTTTGGTCCGACAGGCGTCCAACGTTATTGAACAGCTGTAGTGTCTCGGTGAGCGGATGCCTTCTCGACAAAAAAGAAATCCCATTATGCGAATATATGCGCGATCAGCCCCGCGTCCCCCGCCCCCGCGCCCCTGTCACTGCTAGATATTATACAACTAGCGGTCTGCCCCGGCTTCGCACGGGCATTAGCAACGATTTCAAAATTGTAGTCTATAAATTATATGGAGGCTGAGAGGTTCGATCCTGAACGTTAGGTTTTGCATGAAGAAATACGGGAACACTATACAAGGTGTATATACGATAAAATAAACCCCTCGTCCATAAAAAAATTGTGGAGAAAGGGGATTGTTAATTCCTATGCGCACTGTGCCCACCGCTTTGATAGAGCTCTAGTTTCTCTTCCTGCTCCACACGTCGTCGTCTGTGATCGCGCGTCGTACATCGCAGGGGGTTCTCAACTTAGTAGATTGCAGATGACGCGAAGGCCGCCGGACCTTCAGACTTCGACCTAAGGGTCCGAGTGTGTCTACACGAGCCGGCCGCAGACAACACAAGTTAAGCAGCTGGTCGAAGCGACCCCCGCGCCGCCCGACACCCGATCACAACCGATATTATCAAAGAAAAATCACACCCAATATTAACAAAGTTTGTAGAACGCCCATTACAACTTTGTTGCTCTCACAATTATTGTTTGTAAGCACGGGCGATACACAACTTCGTTATAAATAGTTGGTAGAGAGCGGTGAGTGTAACGTCAGCGCTGCCGGCTATCCAGGCGACAGATTGCGCCGCGCGGTGCAACGATCGTAGTTATAACTAAGTTTAAGTCGCTAGTTATGGTCGCCAGGTTATTGTATCGAAAAACAGTGAGTGGATGCGCGCCCGTGTCGTGCCTTCGGAGCCGTGCATCTCCGGACACACAGCGGAGAGGTCAGCGGTCGGACGTGCTGCGCTTCTGTTCACAACAGTGGGCATGATGCTGAGCCTGGGCACATTTTCTACTCCAGTACACAACAGCTATCCTACCTACATAATGTAGGCACTTACTCGTTAATTATTTTTATTCTATTCAACATTTTATCTGTGTTCGTTAACGTGAGTAGCAAATAAATGGTGTGTCTATGTCTAGACTCTAGACAAAGGCATCTCAAAAAATTCAAAGTCAAAATTTAGATAATTTTTGTACTTATAACGACTCTGTGTTATGTTATGGTATTCCGAATAACATAATTTTTTAATGTTACATAAGCGGGGCTAAAACGGACAAAAAATATTGCCGTAAGGAAGTCCCGATTCTCGTCTCTGTTCCTTCAAGTTTAGGTAAATAAGCACTACCACTAGCACCTATCACAGTTGTTACTTACAGAAACACCTCTACCTCTACCTCTAGGCCGCGACGAGCGCCGCCGCGCGCCGCCGCTGAGCGGAACTGTAACGCATCGCACACCACTACTCTAGTCGCCAGTAAGTAGCAGGTATGTACCTGCTCACTCCACCTTTGTGGGTTAATTAATTAGTATGCAAGTGGCGAGTGCACTCGGTGCGCGCCCGGCTCTGAATATGAATGCGCAGCCGCTCGCCTCTCCACTGTGCCCTCACAGTGCGTGGTACCTAGCAACTAAATAAATAATGCCGGACAATCCACACAGCATCATCTAGCCCCAAGCTAAGCAGAGCTTGTGTTATGGGTAGGTACTAGATGACTGATATACATTATACAATATTATTATATTACATATAAAGATGTTTTTACTATAGGTACATAGAAGACGACCAGAATACCCTGAACAAATTTTTGCAGATCGTACAAATATTTGTCCCGAGGCGGGAATCGAACCCGCAACCTCCTGCGTCGCAGGCGGACCTTCGCCCACCGCGCCACAGAGGTCGTCTAAACAAACTAAGCTACTAAATAAGACCTGCCAAGTGCGACTCACTCGCCCGGGCCGGGTAGACTTAATTCACCTGAAGAAAATCACCTGGGTGAATTAAGTGCTACGCAGAGTGGACTTAATGCACCTGGGTGAACAAAGTACACCCACCCGGTAGACTTAATTCACCTGGTTGCATAAAGTGCTACGCACTACGGTAGACTTGGTGCACCTAGGTGAACTAACTAACCACGGCTTTCAATAGAGTATAAAACCCCAATCCGGCAGACTCAATTTACATGGGTTAAACATAAACAAATGACACAAACCTAAAATAAAAATACATAATAATATAATCATTTTATTCTTGGATCCTTATCTCTTATTATGAACTTCTGCTCGCCTAGTAGGAACTTTTCAACCATGATACTGGGGTACCTACTATGGATCATTATTTTCATAACTTTCAAATGGTCAGATTTTCAAATAGTCAAAGTACAGTCAAGTGTAATTAATGTAGGTAAATAAGATATTTTTATCAGAAATAACTATACATACCTACCTCTTTCTCAAAATATAGTCCAGTGTTTTTCAGTGTTTCAACTTGACTTATAGGTAGTAGAGACTTGACTTCTTCGTTATGGCAGTATAGAGTAGAGAGCATACGAAAATACTTTGTCAAATTGACACTTGCTGCCACATGTGATGAGAACTGTCACAAAACTGACACACACACATATACAAGTCATATCTCGGAAACTTCTCGTGCTAGACTTTCAGTCCCTGGCTCAAATTAAAGGCGAGAATCGGTTCTATATTTTCGATGACAGCTGTCAAAATTAAATCTATCAAATCTCGGAAACGACTCGTGCTAGACTTTCAGTCCCTGGACCAAATGAAAGGCGAGAATCGGATCAACATTTTTGATGACAGCTGTCAAAATTAAAACTGTCATATCTCGAAAACGACTCGTGCTAGACTTTCAGTCCCTGGCAAATGAAAGACGAGAACCGGTTCTAATTTTTCATAACTTTCTGTCACAACTGACAGAAAGTTTCATTCTATCAGAATCCGGCTCGAAGGACCATGTGGAAATCGCGGCTAGCTCTTCTCGGGATGCTGATATAAAAGTCGAGTTTACGGTAAAAAAGCTATATTGTATAAAACTACGACTAATGATGATGATGTTAATGAGTGCGGTTTGTACGGTTGCTGCTGATGCACTGACCCTCGTAGGCGCCCGGTCCGCGCTCGCGGCACAAGTAACCTACTTAGGTCATACTGCTGATGATGCTAGTATTATAGTATTATGTACCTACGTGATCGATTGTATCGAACATGTGACAGGAACTGTTTAAACTTTAATTTAAACTTTAAAAATATAGAAATACTGAATACAAAATAATATACTGAATAATAATAATGATACTGAATACTGGACTGATTGGAAAAATTCTTTCACTATTAGAATCCTAAATTTTCATTAATAATTTTTTTCTATTTTTTGATCAGATTCTCGCCTTTAATTTGGGCCAGGGACTGAAAGTCTAGCACGAGTCGTTTCCGAGATTTGACAATTTTAATTTTGACAGTTGTCATCGAAAATGTAGAACCAATTCTCGCCTCTCATTTGAGCCAGCGACTGAGTCTAGCACGAGTAGTTTCCGAGATATGGCTTGTATATGTGTGTGTGACAGTTCTCATCACATGTGACGGCAAGTGTCAATTTGACAAAGTATTTTCATATGCTCTCTACTCTATACTACTACTAGACTACTAGAAGTAAATATTTTGACAGTAATACCTATCGCAATACATCTATGAAAATCTAATGTATACCCACAAAAACAGAGATAGCTTTTTGAAAAATTGTGATGTTCACTCTAAGAATACAAGAAACGAGAACAAATTACACATCCCATCGTACAGATTACGTAAGGTAGGGAAATTATTTATGCGCAATTGCGTGCGCTTCTATAATAAGCTTCCATCTGAAGCAACTGAGCTCCCTATTCGTAAATTTAAACAGTACATAAAACAAAATCTTATCAAGAAAGCCTTTTACTCCATAGATGATTACATTAATGATATTAATGCTTGGGCATATTATGTCGCTCCATTCCACACCAACAATAGCATGTAAGAAACTGAATGTTGTACTTAGCTTTTGGTACCAATTTAAATAATTATTGACATGTATCTAAATCAGATTAAACTTAGATTTAGATAGGAAAAAAAAAATTGTATGAGACACAAGTCAAGTCTCTACTACCTATAAGTCAAGTTGAAACACTGAAAAACACTGGACTATATTTTGAGAAAGAGGTAGGTATGTATAGTTATTTCTGATAAAAATACATATCTTATTTACCTACATTAATTACACTTGTCTCTGACTATTTGAAAATCTGACCATTTGAAAGTCTGACGTTATGAAAATAATGATCCATAGTATGTAGGTACCCCAGTACCATGGTTGAAAAGTACTAGGCGAGCAGAAGTTCATAAGAGATAAGGATCCAAGAATAAAATGATTATATTATTATGTATTTTTATTTTAGGTTTGTGTCATTTGTTTATGTTTAACCCATGTAAATTGAGTCTACCGGATTGGGATTTTATACTCCATTGAAAGCCGTGCTTAGTTCACCTAGGTGCACCAAGTCTGCCGTAGTGCATAGCACTTTATGCACCCAGGTGGATTAAGTGAATGGTGTTCAGAACCTCGCTCCTCAATACGTCGAGTGTAAAAACACCGCGCTAGTTTACGCCGCGCGAGAGATAAGCGAGCGATTTTGATTCGAGTCGGACTTAACCGCGTGCTCATCAAAGCGAGGCTTGGAACGGCGCGCTATTTGAAGTCGAGTCTGAGAACGTCGCGCCAGTCGAAGGCGCCTGCAGTTGCTGTGACACTGAGCGACATATTTTGTATCAAATCAAATCAAATCATTTATTTGCCGAATACATTATAATAGGTACATGTCAGATCTTATAACTACAGTAGTGTCTATGTATTCAACCCGCAAGCAGGTGTGCAAATATTAAAAGTATTGAATAGTTAATAAAAAATAATCATATAATTAAGTTGGCAATGGTAATCAATTAAATAAAAATAATAATTATGTCAATATAAATCAAAATAATAAAAAACTATGAGACATTAACAAACAAAACAGTAAATAATTCTACTTAAAATTAATAAATTCATCTACACTATAAAAACATTTGTCTATCAGCCACTTATTTAATTTTTGTTTGAATAGATTTCCATTCAGAGTTTTTATTGTATCTGGTAACTGTAGAATCGCTGTTCTTTAAAAACCAAAATTACGGTGCAGGTGATTCAACCTAGGCACTATATTACTTTTATTGAAAGGTCCCGTTTATTATGAACCTATAATGTACATACTTAAGAGTACTTTTGTACACCTAACGTTAATGACACTAACGTTAGTAAATCAGTTTTAATAAGGTATAATAAAATACACGTTAGGGTAAATCAGAAGTATAATTAGTCAACAGTTTGTCCTTTCGGACATACTTAATAAATTTATTATTAACTGTGGGGGTCCTAGCTCCTACTCGTAGTGTGGGCGTCCTAGCTCCTACTCGTAGGGTTCTCCTCCACGTTCCTTAGGCGAATTGAAACGACTTGTGGACTGTATTACTAGGTTTATTCTTCTTGTTTATTTATTACTTGCTGACTTGACTACTTGACTACCTGACTACTTGACTGCACTTTTTCACTCAAATTGGCGCTACTTATATTAAAATACTTTGTCCTGCCACCGTAGGGGGTAGGGCGAGCAAGTTTTAACACATTTACATTAACAATATCTAATGATTAAGACGTGCGAAAGAAAGACTGGGGTACAAATTAAACCCTTTCTAAAGGGCTACAAAGAGGGCTAATCGATCTTGATCTTCAGCTCCCGGCTCCGTCCGTCACATTAACATTAGTTATAACTAAACTATAGTTATAATCAGTTAATAAAATTATAGGAATTGCACATTTCCTTTATACTTAATTAAGGTTAACAATAGGAGTTAAATAACTATCTCAATTTTGGGGGTGTAATGTCAAAATATGCTTTGATAATATGTGTTTTTGATACCAGATACTTTCGTTATTTTACTGTGAATTTACTTATTATTTAATTTTATTTTCTCTTTCTAACGGTAAAAATTGTATATTTGAATGGCAAAAATATATGGATTTCTTATAATGAATATCAATAAACATAACAAAAAAAGGAGTAACTTATACCAATTTATAAAATATTAAAATCAGTCTCATAAAATCAACAAAAATGGTGTTATTCTAATAAAAAAATATAAAAATCAGTCTCAATCAATAAAACAACAAAAATGGTCTCATACCTTGTAAAAAATATAAAATCTGTGTTGTCAATGACAGCCAAAATTCGTAAAGCGTTACATCAACCATTTTCATCATCATCATCATCATCCTATGTTAATCCACTGCTGGACATAGGATCAACAATCAATGATGGTCAAAAATACTATCATCTCAGCCACTGCTGGTCATAGGCCTCCCCTAAGAGATAGGACAGGTTAATCCACCTATTGAAAAATGCTTACTTTACTTCACCCGATCAATTTCAAACTTAACCTTGGATAGCTTGTTTAACACGGCATCAAGTTGTTCAGCGCGATTTGCATCACCTTGCCCCTCTTCCAGAAAATCATCAAGAATGATGCGTACACTGCGGTTGATTTTGAGTTGGCGCTTCGTGGTTTTGGACCAATCAATTTCCGCTGCTGTCTGCGCTATTTTAAAATCAGCATCTGCAGATTCTGATTTTAAAATATCTATTGTGCGGTGCATGGTTGGACAATTGCCTACCTTTCGATTGAGGCGGTTGTGCCAGCCTTCCACAGAATTTGTCGTCCGATTTTTCTGTCTAAACGTCGAAATCAGACTGGGAGTTCTAAGCCATTGGTTTGACATATATTCCTGGAAGGCTGGCACAGCCTCCCCATCAAGTCTGGTTTGCATCAAGAGCAACCATGCCTCCGTGATGTGATTCGTAGGAAGATATGCGAGTGCTGCACATTTCCGCAGATATGTCTTCCCACCTGCCACTTCGGTGAGCCCTAATTGCCCAGCTTTCTTCCAAAGGGCTTTAGTGTAATGAAATAGACATCCGGACACATGCGCGTCTGGGAACTCTACCTTAATGGCGTTGATAGTAGCCATCTCAAAATCGACTTTAAAATTGGTCGGACAAAACCCTGGTATGGCACTTTTCAGTAGACGGTATAAACGTTCGTAGGTTTTTTGGGTTTTGTTTGGCAACAAAGCGAATACGAGGGGTACTACCTCGTTGACTCTGGTGCCATTGCTCAAATCTCCGTGAATAGTGTAAATCTGTTTACACGGTTCAGGACACGAGTCAAATGTACCATCAGCCAGGTAGTACCTCACGGATTCCAGAGTCTCACGGCCCTTTGGCGAAATAAAACCCAAAATCCTCTCTTCTTGACCATCGTCGATTAGCAAAAAGTCAGTCCGTACAGACTCCACTACCTCGATATCTTGCATCGTCTGGAATATACTTGCTTTCCCGACATTGTGAAATTTGTTGCGACTCGCGTATAGCTGGTGTTTAATTTGTGAGAATGGAGGGACGTCATCAACAAATTCCCCAGTCTTTAGTTTTTTCGTCTCACTCTCATAAATGCTAGGTATCGGTAAAGAATCTGTACGGACGCGCTTTCGGCAAGTGTCAAGCGCGAGTTGAAACTGTTCACCTCTAAAATCCGGTAAACAATCGTCCGCGTGTGCAGATTCGCGAATCACACGATTGCATTCCTCATCTAGTGTAAGCGACGCTTTACAAATCTTGGCTCTGCAGACCCAAATACTGGTCTTATTAAGATTTAGTTTATTTCTACGGTACCTATACCCATTACTAAGCAATATTTTTCCGCCCTTGCTGCTCTCCACAAATCTCATTGGTTGCAGTGTGCTATTGCAACCTGCCCTACTAGAACCTGCAGCGTCATCATTAGTAGAACCAGAGTTCTGCAGGGTCAGTGGATCGGAGTCTGGAGCGCTGGACGGCATTGTGGTTGGTGGCAACGAAGGTTGCATTTCAGTTGCTACCAACACATCAGCTGTGGTCCCACCGAGTGTTGTTATCAAACTACGTAGATCCACTAAAAATAAACAACAAAAATGCGTTAGGTAAATACTTAACCTACATATTAGTGTAATTGGGGCTCCTGGCGTAACTCATAGGTACAACATCATACTAATATTATAATGTGAAAGTTTGTGACTATGGATGAATGTCTGTTTCTCTTTCACGCAAAAACTACTGAACAGATTTTGACGAAACTTGGTACACAGGCACTTTATTACCTGAAAAAACACAGCATGAGCAGTAGGTAAAGTATTGTGGGTATCTAGGTATAAAGTTTTAATAGTAGTATAAAAAATGTAAAAAAGCGAACACTTACTTTAAATTATTGGACCTTTTGTTTACGTTATTAGTAACTCGACTCGTGTTGTCCGTAGCTGAATTAGATGGCAGGCAACGAATGAGTATAACTTTGGATTACAACTTAACTTTTGACTTTGGATTAGAGTTTGGACCTACATTTCCAAAATTCTAGACTTTACTGATAGCCCACTTTCTTCTGACATTCTTTTTATAGCTTCTAGATTCATAAATTTTCCGAGCATTTGTTTTTAAGTTTTTTATTTTCAAAGGATGAGCATCCTTAAAGTGGTACTGGAATTATCGATGATTATGTGACTTTTCATCAACTTATAATAATAATAATAATAAATACTTTATTGCACACTTAACTTATAAGTAATTAACAAAATAAAAAGTCTTACAATAAGCGACAATTGGCAGTCTTATCGCTCAAGAGCTATCTCTCCCAGACAACTTTGAATGGATAGGATCGTTGGATTGTACATGGGGTAATAATGTGTGTGCATTACAGTTATTATATTACTACTACTTAGAAATAAATAAATTACAAACTACAATTTAATATATTCATGAGAGATAAATTATTCCATGCATTCAAAATCATAACTAGCATATTTAACATAAGCAGACCAGAATAATCAAGATAAAGCGCTATCATACATGATTTAGCGCTTTATCTTGATTATTCTGGTCATCAAAAGGAATCAATTAAATTAATATTGTTTTGTATAAAAGCGCTATCAAGTAGAGATCGTTATAGTTTAAAAAATATTTGTAATTTTAGAACCACATTCATAAATTGTATGCTTAATTTCGTTTTATAAAATTAGAAATAAGAAATCTAATTACGTAAGAAACATTTTGTATTTTTACAGTAATGTTTATAAATGATTGCGATTTTTTTATAGTTAACTTCCGGTACTTGTTTTGATTATTATCAAATTTTGGTTGAATCTAATTATTTGTTATATTCCGAAAAATCATTTTGTATTTTAGAAATACTTTTTATGAAATGTTTTATTTTTAAATGTTACTTCCTGTAAAAGTGTTTATCACGTGTTTTGCAGCAAGGTAACCTAAAACACTTGCTATAAAACAGTGCAACTCGCTTGAAAAGGCTCAGTTTTACGCTCAGCCACGGTGACGGCAACAACTAATAAAGTGACTTGTAATTACTTTGCTGTTTTCGTTATGGACTCTCCCGATGCTCTTACATATATATAATAAATACATACTTATAAATCGATTTAGGGACTGGGTAGTCAACGTGACAAAATGTTAAAGGGTTGAAAAGACCTAGTGTCAAAATGTACATACCAATTCTGAATACTGGCACTTATGAAGGTAATAATTATGTTAAATAAATCTATTACTGAAATCCGATTCTACAACTTCTGACTTTTCTTCCAACAGATATTTTAATTAAATATGTTCACTATCGATTTTTTTACTAAACTCAACTAATAATATAAAATTTTCTTGGATGATAATTGGTTAATATAATGCAAGTTTTATGGCAACTATCGACTGTCAATGTGCTCCATGATTATTTCGCTCTCACTATAAAACTCTTGTCGTTTTGTTTTAATAATCTACCTTGTCTCTTGTTAGAACCTCATTCAATCAAGAATTATTTATAAGGAACAGGTCGGATGCAGGGCCGCCTATTATAATATCACGATTATCCTTCATGAAAAAGAAAAAAAGGTGCATCTACAGTATAAATAGCTAGTACATACATATTTAAAGAAAATTCTTTATTGCACAAGCAATTACAAAAATATTTGCTTCTAATGGTTTGGAATACTGCAACTTTTGTTAAAAAGCGGTTTTTATAGTAAAACTACCATTTTGTTAAAATCTAAAATACTGATACTCTTAAATCGAAGCAAAGTAAAAGGTACAGATACTTACCACGACTACTGCCTGCTTGGATGCGACTGAACTGTGTTGTTTACTGCATTTAACTTGTTTATCTATTCAATAAATAAAGGAACAAATAGCATCTTATCCATGCATATTGTTATGTGGAGCTGCTACGCGTGACACCCAAAGTAGGTACTTAGGTATAACTAGGCAGTAAGTAGATATATCAAGATGTATAGGAAGCTAGGTCTAAAATAATTAAATTGTAAAACCTACCTAGCAGCAACCTATCTGTTTACTTCGATCACCAATCCACCTGCCAAGCGTGGTATTCTGTGGATGGTCAAGTGCTGATAGATACAAAATACATTAAAAATTAATAGTGCCTAGGTTGCATCACCTGCACCGTAATTTTGGTTTTTAAAGAACATTTTTTTAGATTCTACAAAATATGTCGCTCAGTGTCACAGCAACTGCAGGCGCCTTCGACTGGCGCGACGTTCTCAGACTCGACTTCAAATAGCGCGCCGTTCCAAGCCTCGCTTTGATGAGCACGCGGTTAAGTCCGACTCGAATCAAAATCGCTCGCTTATCTCTCGCGCGGCGTAAACTAGCGCGGTGTTTTTACACTCGACGTATTGAGGAGCGAGGTTCTGAACACCATTCCAGGTGATTTACTTCAGGTGAATTAAGTCTACCCGGCCCCCGGGGGATGGGAGGGTTCTGTACTAACGTACATAACTATTGGAATCCTTGGACAGAAAAGTATACTAGACGCGGTCACCCATCCGATTACTACTTTCTTTTTTTTTGTTGTTGTTTTTTACTCTAAACAACCTAATAAGTCGCAGTTCGTGCGTTTTCCTGTGTGGCGACAAATACCTAAATGTTTAGTCGCATTTCGTGCGTTGAGTTTAGTTTAGTTAATTTTAAATTTCAAATTTTAAACTTTTGCCAATAGGTCTATGTGGTGTATATTGTTTTAGATATACGGGACGCACGAAATGGGACATAAAGTTTAGGTACCTAGTTTTTTTCGTCACGTAGTAAAACGCACGAACTACAACTAACTTGGTTATTTACTTCAAGTCGACGACGCACGAAATGCGTATAACGATTGCGAAAATAAATTAACTAGAGATATACATAGACAACGAAAGCTCTAAGTGCATTGTGCTGTGCCTAAAAATCTAACTGACTGACTTCTTCGATATGGCAAATAGCCTAAAAATCTAAGCCAAGTTAAATAAACTGTAAGCCTTTATGATGGATGATATTGACGTCTTATTTCCTGTTAGCGAGATGACAACGGGCCGGTCGTTTAAATTGGCGCAAATCTTCTGTTTATTGTGAGATTATTATATTAGACCAATTCACTACTTTTCCAAGTCAAAACACGCCAAGTTGTAAGAAGATCCGTCCAGTAGGCCAAGCACGGCGATTGTTCTCTAGGGTAGAATAGACAATAATGACATCGCATCGCCATACATTGAGTACTTTATTGAAGTTGAAGAAATTCATTTCAAATAATTTACGCATTCGATGACAAAGTGACGTAATTTTTGTCTATTCTACCTTAGACAAGAAAGCCCGTGCTTGCCCTACTGGGCGAACGTAACTCCCGCACCGAGGGTTTCGAACTTTTGACGATTATGTTATAAAATACGAAATATTTCTTCATAATATAAATCGTACAAAAGGCCTATGGTCCATACAGACAATACGTTATTTAATTCACTCGTTAATAGCCTCTCTCAGTGAGCTATTGAAACGAAACAACAATTCCCTCCCGTAGTCCCGTGGTAATGAAGCGTTTCCACTTTATCTGCGAGGTATCGCGAGGCGTAAATCTCGGAGTGGCTAAAGGGTCCATTAATAGATAAATGGCGGATAAGGAGGCGCTGCTGATCGAACCTCGAGCTCGCTGTCAGCGTCGCGCCGCGCCGGGCGAGGCGAGGCCTAGCGGGGGTCCAACTGTAACGTGAGGTGTATTGTACCTATAGTGAGGAGCGAGGGTACCTCCGCGACGCGACGTCGGCACCGGCTCGAGGTGAGGACGAGGACCCCGCGGGACCCGGACCCGCGCGCGAGTGCGATGCACGTCAGTAGGTACTCGAGAGAAGAGCTCGCCCGGCGCCGGAATATTTGCCGAAGGTGTTCGCAATGCTTTTCGCATTTACCTTTGGTATGGGACGTTAACAGTGATCTTATAGCGATGCCAGGTTTTTTTTGGTTTGATCGTTACGAGTGCCATCGGTATATGTGCGATAACCGTTTATGCGAATAGCAAACAACAACCTCCCCCCGGCCTCCACCCGCCCCGCGTCTCTCCTGAGAGACCTCTCGAGCGCGACATAACTAAAGTACCTCCTGTTATTATTGCGCTCAACACACATAACTATTTAAATCTACGGCTGTCGAGTTTACTCGTACCTACCATTTTATGATCCCTCATTCATTTTATTTCGGAATACCTTGCTAAAGGCCTACCTAAATAGACGGTAAGTTAAGCACTGCAATAATTTTCTACTGATAACATTTGCAGTTGAACCTTTGGGATCGCATAGAATATTTATTTATTTATTTTTATTTTATTTATTTATTTTAGGGGATCTTTCAGCACAGAAATACTTATTCGTAATGTGTACAGATAACAGGTGGCTATTAACAAGTTCCCACTTATAGAAACAAAATACACTTACAAGATACACAAATAATTACCAACACACACACAGTGACAATAGTAACTAAAAGTATAGTGCCTATAGGTACTAAACTTCTTCAGAAGGTGAACAATATGCAGGGAGAGGTTGAAGGTAAAGATAAAAATAAAGGTACAATTTGTCAGGTCCGAAGTAATAATGCTGGCGCGAAGGTTTGCCCGTCGCAGTAGACAAGTAAAAATCACTCTTTTCAAAGCCTACTGCCAATCGTTTTATACGGGCAACCTATGGGCTAGCTTTACGAAAAGATCGCTCAGCGCTCTGCGTGTACAGTATAACAATGCCTTCAGGATGTTGTTGGGGCTGCCCCGCTTCTGCAGCGCATCTACAATGTTTGCGGAGGCCCAGGTTGATGGCTTCCACCCATCATCCGCAAGAAAACTGCCTCGCTGCTGCGCAGAACATGGGACAGTACCAACACCATCCTGCAGGTTGTAGGCAGTAAGTTTGCTTAGCCCATCATGCAGTCATTATCTTATCTTATCTTAATATTGTAATTCAAATTTTTATGGACTGAGTTCCTAAGTCTGAATAAATAAACTTTTTATTTATTTTTTATTTATTATTATATTTAAAAAAGAGTCGTATAAAATAAAAAAATCTAAATTCTTGGTTGCATAAGGTTGTTTCTCTCACTCTACATTACATTAAATTACATTACGTGTACGTTGTATCGTTGGGTAGCTCGGTCGAATGTATTTTGGGTCTGAGAAAATCAGTTTTTGTAATGTTCAGTTTCTATAAATTGTTGTTAGATGTACAAAAGTTATATTTATTTTTTTTTTTTTTTTTTATTTACTGTTAGTGGCTTTAGTATCGCTGCGGCCATGGTTGGCCTATTGTGATCGCCACTTTGACGGTTCACCTCCGGAGGCGCGGCGTTATAGTTCGCCACTTATCCTTGCAGTTGCTAAGAACTGTAGGATATCCTTCGGGGTGATATCACGTAGTTCGTCTGGGCTAAGCAGGTATATTTATTTAGATAGATCACGAACTGTGCTTCTAAGGATTGACAGTGCACGTGGCCGAGCACTTGAACACCTATTTAAATTATTTCACCGTAACGAGAGGAGCCTATACGAGTATTTGCCGGATGTAGCTATGACTTATAATTCGCAAAAAAAAATAAAAATAAATCACCTTACCATCACCATACCACACACAACACAAGTTTTGACCATTTTTGTAATAAAACGTATTTCAATAACCAGCGCCAATCGCAAAGACAAAATTTGTCTTTTGATAATGATGTTGTTTCCCAGGTTCTTTCCTTTATTTGCTTTTTTTTCCTATCTTTCAATAACTTTTATCAAAATTCACACACACACACACACACACACACACACACACATGTGAAACACAGAAATGTGTAATGTGTTTAGCAGGGTTTGCCAATATCACAATATGGAACAGCGAATAATATCACAATATAATAATTATATCAATTTTTTTTTCTTGATATACCTACATCAATAACTTTTTTCCTGTCTATTTTTTTTTATTTGAGGGCTTTGTCGCTTAGCATGATTGGTTCCCTGGTGCTCCAGTCGACTACATAATTGATTCCCTGGTGCTCCAGTCGACTACATTGATTCCCTGGTGCTCCAGTCGACTACATAATTGATTCCCTGGTGCTCCAGTCGACTACATTGATTCCCTGGTGCTCCAGTCGACTACATAATTGATTCCCTGGTGCTCCAGTCGACTACATTGATTCCCTGGTGCTCCAGTCGACTACATTGATTCCCTGGTGCTCCAGTCGACTACATTGATTCCCTGGTGCTCCAGTCGACTACATTGATTCCCTGGTGCTCCAGTCGACTACATAATTGATTCCCTGGTGCTCCAGTCGACTACATTGATTCCCTGGTGCTCCAGTCGACTACATTGATTCCCTGGTGCTCCAGTCGACTACATTGATTCCCTGGTGCTCCAGTCGACTACATAATTGATTCCCTGGTGCTCCAGTCGACTACATTGATTCCCTGGTGCTCCAGTCGACTACATTGATTCCCTGGTGCTCCAGTCGACTACATTGATTCCCTGGTGCTCCAGTCGACTACATTGATTCCCTGGTGCTCCAGTCGACTACATTGATTCCCTGGTGCTCCAGTCGACTACATAATTGATTCCCTGGTGCTCCAGTCGACTACATTGATTCCCTGGTGCTCCAGTCGACTACATTGATTCCCTGGTGCTCCAGTCGACTACATTGATTCCCTGGTGCTCCAGTCGACTACATTGATTCCCTGGTGCTCCAGTCGACTACATTGATTCCCTGGTGCTCCAGTCGACTACATAATTGATTCCCTGGTGCTCCAGTCGACTACATTGATTCCCTGGTGCTCCAGTCGACTACATTGATTCCCTGGTGCTCCAGTCGACTACATAATTGATTCCCTGGTGCTCCAGTCGACTACATTGATTCCCTGGTGCTCCAGTCGACTACATAATTGATTCCCTGGTGCTCCAGTCGACTACATTGATTCCCTGGTGCTCCAGTCGACTACATTGATTCCCTGGTGCTCCAGTCGACTACATACAATGTTTTTCGATTCTTCGGGCTTTTTAGTAAAAATACGTAATTCCCAAATGTTCTGCTTGTTCCTATCCTACTATGCTTACTTTACATTTATTAACAACTCCCTTCCAAAAGCAATTTAAAATAGATCGGCTATCCGCTAGGTATTCACTTTGGCGAGCAGCTCTCTTTAGTTCACAGGAGATACTCGACAATGGAATGCAATATGTGTGCGGCGCGGCGCGCCTCGCCGACGTATACCTAGGTATACATTATACGCGGAATTACTCAAACCTCGGATTATTGGCTATCAATCTCTACTAATGGCATTCCGCAAGTGCGACGTACAGGGATACTTGTCTCTTGGATGAGCGACCTACCCGACTGCATACTTAGTTTGTTATGTATGCGGACGATGTTGCGTCCATCATGGAAGCTTCAAACTACACAATGTTAAAGAGCCGACCGTGCTCTGCTGACGTGGCCTCGAGGCTACCTCCGAGAGACGGTGCGGGCTGCGTCCTGCGCCACCGCCGTCGTCCGTCGCTGTCGCTCCTTCTCCACGATACCAAGTGGAGTTGAATATCAAAATAAAATTGCTCAGAACACTAGTCAGTACCAGAAGTGGGCATCAAGTTAGCGCTGTTTTCCTCAAATCATGGGCTCAGTCAATTCTTATTCCTACTTCACTTCTATTTATTAAATACTAGCGGTCCGACCTGGCTTCGCAAGGTATTTAACAAAGATTTCAGAAATTATACACACTAACACGATGGGTTTCACAGTTTTCATAATGATCCCTTACTTTTTTTAGCAGCATTGGGGTTTTTGACATTGACTCGACAGTCCATAACTGACACTGGCCGTAGAGAAAAAGCAAGCAGCGGAGCCATAATAGAAAAAGAGGTATAATATAATAGCGCACGGTTTAATGATTGAATTTTTCATGCGGATTCCTATCTTTTTGGAATATAAGTATTATACATTGTATAGCCTATGTTCATCACGGAAAATTTAGGATTCTAATGGTGAAAGAATTTTTCAAATCGGTTAAGTAATTTCGGAGCCTATGTATTCAATTCAAACAAACAAACAAACAATCAAATCTTTCCTCTTTATAATATACTAGCGGTCCGCCCCGGCTTCGCACGGGTATTAAACAAAAATTTCAGAAATTATACACACTAACACGATGGGTTTCACAGTTTTCATACGGATCCCTTACTTTTTTTAACAGCATTGGGATTTTTGACATTGACTGGACACTCCATAACTGACATTGGCCGTAGAGAAAAAGCAAGCACCGTGCGTATTATTCAACCTCCTTTTCTATTCTGACGCGCCATAATAGAAAAAGAGGTTGAATATACAGTGCACGGTTCAATTATTGAATTTTTCATGCGGATCCCTATCTTTTTTGAAAATATTATATAGCCTATGTTCATCACGGAAAATTAAGGATTCTAATGGTGAAAGAATTTTTTAACTCGGTCCAGTAGTTTCGGAGCCTATTCAATTCAAACAAACAAACAAACAAACAAACAATCAAATCTTTCCTCTTTATAATATTAGTATAGAAATCTTTCCTCTTTATAATATACTAGCGGTCCGCCCCGGCTTCGCACGGGTATTAAACAAAACTTTCAGGAATTATACACGCTAACACGATGGGTTTCTCAGTTTTCATACGGATCCCTCACTTTTTCCAACAGCATTGGGGTTTTTGACATTGACTCGACACTCCATAACTGACACTGGCCGTAGAGAAAAAGCAAGCACCGTGCGCTATATATTCAACCTCTTTTTCTATCATCATGACGCGCCATAATAGAAAAGGAGGTTGAATATACAGCGCACGGTTCAATTATTGAATTTTTCATGCGGATCCCTAACTTTTTTGAAAATATTATATAGCCTATGTTCATCACGGAAAATTTAGGATTCTAATGGTGAAAGATCTTTTCAAATTGGTCCAGTAGTTTCGGAGCCTATTCAATTCAAACAAACAAACAAACATACAAACAAACAAACAATCAAATCTTTCCTCTTTATAATATTAGTATAGATAAATTACTTTGACATGTAAATATAATTTAAAATTATTGACACGCCTCTGGATGCACGCGTCGCAGGCTGATCTGCATCGGCTTAGTACCTATTGTGATGAAAATAAACTGGATTTAAACCAAAAGTGTTCAATTGTTACCTTCACTCATCACCTTCAAAATCCAATCAGTTTACCGTCTACAAAACCAGATTCTGCAGGAATGTAATGTTATTAGAGCCCTAGGTGTACTGCATGATTCAAAACTCCTCTGCGACTCTCGTATTGACTCTATTATTAGTAAAGAAGTGTGAGGTCTAGCGATATCATGATGAAAACGCACACCTCTTCTGTTGATTAACTCCGGCCGCTTTCTCTCAACTTCTTGCTCTAATCTCATCAGTTGGTCGCAATAGAGTTCAGACTCTATGGTCCTGCATGGTCCTGGTGGTAACACTCATAATGAATACCCTTCCAATGCCACCACACAAACTGCATCTGGCCGGCCATATTTCGCGAAGAACCAATAACCGCTGGGGTAAACGTCTTCTTGAGTGGAGACCGCGGCTCGGTAAACATGTAGGACGCCCTCCTGCCAGGTGGGATGACGATCTGCGAAAGACTGCTGGCAGATGCTGGATGCGACAAGCTGAAGACAGGGCGCTATGGCGCTCATTATGGGAGGCCTATGTCCAGCAGTGGACTAACATAGGCTGATGATGATGATGAGGGCGACCAGAGCGACGAAAATTTTGATGTCAAAAATGCATCAAAATTTTCGGATTGTAAATGCTTAAACGGGTATTATGTCTTTATAGTATTTTGTTTTGGGTACAGACATTCAGACAGACTATCTTTGTTTTACAAAAAAAGCCGGTACGCGCAATCGATAAATTAAAGCCACGCGATTCTTTGAGAACAGCTATTTCAAAAATTTAATATTTTGACAATAATATCTATATCGCAGCATGAAAATCCTATATACATAATGTATACACACATAGGAGAGGTAGCTTTTTGAAAAGTTGTGACAGGGTGATTCGGCCGGTTCACGACCACTTAGTCGACTTCGACTCCTTCAAGTGACATAATTCATGAAAATGGTAGTGTATTTACATTGTAAGTAATTGTAATTGAGAGAATAAATATTAAATAAACTATTATTAAATCTAGCGGATTTATCATAAATTATAATTGTCAGTATTAAAAAATTAATAATTTATCAAAAAATGCTATTTTTCAGTTCCCAACCGCTTGCAGCCAGTTTACGTCCATCATTTTCGTCAGTTGGCGTCCACTAAAGCTTCATTGGAAAAAGAGCTTTATCTGAGCTTTATCGGATCATTTATATCGCTGGATAGTATCTCCGTAGTGCCATTTTAATATAGGTATATATATTTTAATTTAAGAACGAAAACGGAATATCTCAGCCTCAAGTATCAGAAATCGAAATAACCTTTTGATTTGTATAATTTTCATTAAAAATGTATGGCATATAATACACGGTCGGCAGCAGACCGATTGCCGACCACAAGAAAATGCTTGTTGAAAATGTCTGCATTTTAACGGTAAGTATCCACTTTTTGCTGGTGGTATTCTAACGTGTAAGTAAACCATATTACAAAGGAATAAATGACAAAGTACGAAATACTGTATCATGATTCATGCTTTATGGAGGAGAAATTAATATCCTTAACAAAATTGGTCGGAAACAGTCATTTGTCGCTCATGTGGTCGAGAAATGTTGGAATCGTATTTTACTGTGTTAGTTAGGCGACCAGTCACTATTTAAGTTAAGAACACATTAAATCATTCAAATTACTGATTCCGAGATAAATTACATATTTTTAAATGTTGCAAGGCATTATTTCCATTCCACAGAAAAGTTTATAGTGACGTTTGAGATAGAGTCCTCCTGGTTACGCTCGTTTATTATTTTTCTATATTATTTTTAAACTTCGCTGTTTTTGGGTGGTTGTCACGCAATTAGGAATGTTTTATGGTATGTTACCTATTGAAGTGAGCAACTAGTCAAAGGCCGCGCTCAGGGATGCAATGAAGTTTGCACTCCGGCGCAGTATGTCTACGATACACGCATCTCAAGGACAGACGCGTATGAATTACCGCGATCACCCGCCACGTTAGAACTTTTGGCTCGTGTAATTAATTAGCAGTGTACCTAGTGATATCCAAGGACTTCCGATCGAAGGTGACTTCCGTATCCCTTACACTCCAGGAGGGACATCCCGCCGCCGCGCCACGCCCGAGACGAAGTGTGATCCGAGGTGGGTGCATAGTGTAAAGCATTTTATTGTGTGATTAGCTTTCCCAAGAACAGCGACAATTCTATAGGCTTTTTTATATCCGCCTTCCGCAGGATTTAATTGAGGCTTTAGTACCTAAAATAACTTTGAATCTTAGATGTACATACCAACTCTAATTGGCCTAAGCATCCGCATAGAATTTAGAATCAGATTATAGGTTCTTTATTCACCACCTCCCACGATTCTTTTTCTAAAATTGCACAATAAAATCTGCTGCTGCCACTTCGACTCTGGTTTCGAGGATCTCCGAGGATCATCAGTGTCTTAGGCGAAAAAACGCTGTCGCAACGGGGAAGGGATATAATGCTGTTTCATTCAAACCCAAAAATAACTTTGGCGCGTTGCAGTTTTACTATTTTTCATGGATTTACGAAAAAGTGGTCGTGAACTAGCGGTAGTCGGCAAACTGACCGGTTTACCCTATTCACACTAGAAATATAAGAAACAAGAACAAAGTACCTACACATCATACAGATAACAGATTACCTACATAAAGTAGGGAAATCATTTATGGGCAATTGCGTGCGCTTCTATAATAAGTAGAGATGGGCCGAATATTCGTTTTATATTCGGTATTCGGCATATTCGGCAGCTTTACCGAATATTCATATTCGGCCGAATATTTTGCTGAATCACCTAATGTTAGGCAAAGTGATACTCAAAGTTTTTACTGTTAAGACCCGTGTATTATCATGATTTGAGTGTACAGTGTAATGAAGTAAGTATTTTAGAGTGTAGCTTTCTGATGTTGTCGTCACTGAAGCTTTCGAAGCTTTCCACAATCCTAGTGACATCCTCATTAAGCTTAAGAATAGCAGTGCTTGCATCTGCTGGCCTGAACGATATATAGAGTTGGACATCATCAGCGTAAATATGATACTGGCAGTGTTATATGCAGTGAGAAATGTCCGCTGAGTATAGTGTGAACAGTAGAGGTCCTAAAATTGAGCCTTGGGGCACACCTCGCGCAACAGATAGGTCATCAGAGACACTGAAAGAACCGTCAGGATTAGATATTTTTACACGCTGATGACGTCCGCTCAGATAGCTATCGAACCATTTGACAGCACTGGCACTAAAGCCGAAATAGCTTAGTTTTGAAAGTAACAGTGTGATGTTCAAAGAATCGAATGCTTGCGAAAAATCGAGAAGAACCAGCAGAGTTATCAACCCATTATCTTGTGCACCAAGTATACTGTCGGTGATGTCCCAAAGGGCAGTGGTTGTACTACGACCCTTTCTAAACCCTGATTGTGCGTCCGGTAATAACTCATTATTTTCCAGATACCTACTCAGCTAATTGATTGCAAACTACTTTTTCGAGAATTTTTGACGTGCACGGAAGTATACTTATAGGGCGGAGGTCTTTGATTATGACAGGTTGCGAAACTTTA
>OZ007528.1:13830158-13917945 GCA_963931895.1 Eupithecia pulchellata | reverse complement strand
AACGGCCTAAGAAGGCTGAAATATTCCCTCTTCTTTTAAGTAATATTTTGTTTTTATTTATTCAAATTAAAATCCATAGTAAAAACATTAAGTTATAATATTACAAATTGTATTTATATTATGCACTTATATCAATTTCTTACAAACCTAGCCCGCATTATAAATACGTGAGCCTAGAATGCTGGCAGCATATTTATACTTTGATTTAAATTTAATTATACAAATAGAATTTGTTTGTAAGAAAATAGATTAATATTTTAAAATTCAGAAAAATGTGTCTCTACTTAATAAACTAAGGAATTGCTGTAAATAATTTTGCACGAAGCTAGTCATATCAAATGAATAACGTTGACACCTGCCAGTTTGTATATGAAATGAATTAAAATACAGATAGCTTAATCATAAGGTCGCTGTAAATATTTTTTTCTTGAAAATGTAAATGTTTATCTTTTATTTCATATCAACGAAATGTAGAGTCAAAATCTCAAAAAATATATCGCGGCCTATATAATGCTAAGCTTAATTTTCTTTATTCAAATAAAACAAAACACCCGAAGTATATTGAAAATGTTATAGAATCCTAAAAACAAACTAAGGTAGTATTGTTCTGTTGTAAAAATTAAATTTGGAAATTGTAAATTTGATTTTGTTTCAATCAGCCCAACGCCAATTTCCTTTTCCTTGGAAACACTCATCAAAAGAACTTATTACCAAAGAGAACAAAGAAATGATTACAGTCCGCGTGGATCCACAGTCGTAAAGATACTCGTAAGAGAGATCTGCCACCGATAGAATGCCCGATACAGACGCATCGTGCAAGCTAATTAATCGTGAAATTTTGCATTTTCTCCGGAAAGCTAATGTGCCGCATAAAATTACAATAAAACAGAGTTATCTCAGGCTAATGGCCGGGCTTCTTATTTATAGCACCTGGCCATAAATCCCAGCGTCACCTTCCCGACTTTTGTTGAAAAAATTGTTTCTTTCGCTGCTAGTTTTATCACGTATCTTTGTTTTCTTTACTTACTTTTTTTGTTTAAAATCGACTTTTTTGTTATCTTATACATTTAGGTCCAAAATGATAGTAGACGCTTCTGAAAATTTCAACTAACTACACTAGAGCTTCGGAATCGCGTCAGCAAAGTCGGGGGCTTTATCTAGTTATACATAGACCTGTGTAAAAATACATATTGCATGGATTTTCCGGATGATTCCAGAAAATCTACAAGTTTAGTCATCACTTACCCTTCGCTTATCAATCACATATTATGCAATGTGGTTGAGGCGAAACCACTTAGATTCATATCCGGCCCATCCGTCACCATGTCACGTGCGCCCTAAAGTAGGCCTCGTTTGTCTCCATACAAACGCCTTTAACGAGTAGAGATGTACTAAATACAATACCGTGACTTTATTAGATGGGTTTCCGTATACGCTTGACAGAGGAGAGCACTAATTAATATTTCTATTCCTATACATTTTTGTTAATTATTTTCTGATGTTAATAAAGTTGTAACACGTTCTCTAGATTCTTCGACTAATGGCGGTTGAATTATTACAATCATGGACTCCAGTCTTTATCATTTTGTATTATTATCTCCGCATATCTATTCTATTCTAATACACATAATATGTAATTTTAAAATTTAAAAGCGTACTAATGATACCATTTGTATACAAACGCTAAGCCCCAACGAGCTACGAGACTTCTTCGCGAAGAAAATCCTATAATTCCTAGCAGCTGCATGCAAGGGTAGTGACGAATATGAACGCCATAGCACCAGGGGTGAACTCATAGAAAGAAAGAAGGTCCGATCACAACCCATACCAATGGTCGCAGTGATACGAAACCCTAAGCAAATAATTATATTACAATTCTTTTTAAAAAATTGTGATACAAATGCCCTAAATTCTTAAAAAAAATTCGTAAATATTAGTAAGATTTCGTTCGGCGTAGACTCGGATAAATTTGGTTCTTCGTTCAGTTTTACCAAATCCTAGCAGTATTTCGTGAACCCTATTGCCGCTCTGAAAAAGCTCTTTCTTCAACAACTATCTCCAATTCCAAACCGTCTCTCACCAAATTGAATTGTAATACAAATTTTTAGTTTCTGGGGATTTACTTTGATACTTTAAGAGATTACGTTAGAATGGGGTAAAAGAATCTTGAAATTATGTAAGAAACCTTGCCCTACATTTATGGCCGACGTCGTAATCTAAATTAATTGTGAGTTATTTGTACGTACAGCGATAAAAGCTATATTTTTGTATACCTTTTGTATAAAAATACAAATGAACAGAAAATGCGAAATCTTAAACACTATTTTTCTTAACATTATTTGTAAAATATAATAATCGTACACTAAAAATCACTTAGTGTTGCAGCACCCATTTTTAGAATTGAATTAAATGTTCTGAGTGTTGATGCACATTAGCTACTGTAACTACTTTAGAGAACAGTAATGGAACATAAAAGTTGTAGTCACATAAGACACGTTGGAAGATGTTTAAGCTGGACTGAAAAGGTACGGGCATTAACATAAATGCCGAATACAATCTCACACCTGCGATTCGTTATGACATAGTCTTGATGGCGGAGCTCCTCTAGCGGGAGCTGAACCGGACTAGACTGTCCACAGTCTAGATGCTTCAGCCTCAGTATCGGTATTGGCACGATTTTTTTAAAACGAATCCAAGACCGGTGATCTCACATGGCCACAAAATTGTTTCCAAGTACACTTACAATAGGCAGATTCTGCAGTTGGGTAAAAATAATTTCAAGAAGGAAACTAAGAAGAGCATCCAGCTAGGCTGGACAGCGTTCGGAATATACGGCGAGACTTTTCATCATCCATAACGCATGTCAAAAAAAAAGAAAGTTTTTAATCAGTGCGTCCTAACAGTCATGACCTACGGAGCTGAGACGAGGACACTCACGGTAAGTTTGGTCCACCAGTTCAATGTCGCTGTAGAATGATAGGATTCAGGACTCAAAGAATTAGCAAACAGAATTGCAAACCGACAACCACTGGGGTAAACCGGTTCTTTAGTAGAGACCACGACTTGGCAAACGTAGTGTTGGACACCCATCTGCCATGTGAGATGACGTCGAGAAAAATACCATTTTAGTATCTCTCTTATTTTACTTGAACTATACTAAGAGCTACCACTTACGAGTAGGTGTCTTTTGAAATCAATAAAAACAAAAAGTACCAAAATAAAACTCTCAAGAGATAAAAACTAATTTTAACGTTGCGTCCCTCAAACGTAGATTTCAGGGTGAACAATTCGCCGCGCCGCCAGTCCTAGATTAAAATCCACTTAAAATGGAAACCCACAAACAAAAGCGACAAGCAGAAGAGAAAATAATTCCAGAAAAATGCAAAGCCGACGCTATTTAATGCGACTATAAGATTGCGGACAGTGGCGGAATAAAATGCACTAAAGAATCTTAGAGGTTCCATAGTTATCGCGGAGAGCACGCTAGGAGCCAGCATTTAAAGTAACCTCCAACACTGGCATGGAACATGGAACATTCTTCATTTTACTTTTAAAAGGAATAGGATAGGTTTTAGAATTTATTAGTCTTCGACAGCGCTGTTACAGCTTTTTGTGTAGTTCTCGGATGTCCTTTCTACACGCTCGGTAAGAATGATGAACGATGTTGGGGTTTGATTTTGGTTTGTCCTAAACTCGATAATGTTTCAGGCGCGTCCGAGGTTAACGACCACCAACGACCGTCAGTGCAGTTTAGTTTCCATAATGTCATGTACGGTGTTTCAAAACAGAGTTGTCTAACAAAAGCTAGCTGCAAACTTGTTATCCTGGCAGGCGTAGCGAAAACAAATCGTTCAATTTGCTTTAAGCAGCCTTCCACAGCCACTGTATGCTGTGGATACTGTAGCGCACGCTTGAAGCATCATGTTGGTACCTATAAACACATAAAACTCAAGAATTTGCAATCTAGGGTAGGCTGAAGAAATCTACGAAGAACTGCCTCCCTAGATAAAACAGTGAAGCAGCTTCCTCGGTACAATCAGTTGACAACATGACCGACAGATTCAATTTTATTACAACTATCTTGTCATTGATGCAAAGAACATCTCTATAACGTTGTTTTAGAAATGTACGTATTATTTATCAAACTTATTACTTACAAATTATTAAATTTGCTGAGACGTTATGTTCATTTTGTTTTGTTGTCTATAATAGTACAATTTTTAAGCTGTTTGTGTAAATATTGTTTTATATGGACTTCTATGATCTGAAATAAATGAATAATATTAATTGAAGACACAATCGCAATGACCTCCTTAGCTTATATAATTGACCCTACGAACTGAATAAATGCTGTTTATGCTGGAAGATTAAACCATCTAAGCCTTCTCTTGAGAAGTTCCAAGTCATCCAGAGACATTACGACGTCACAAAGACAACGCCTTGCCTTTGTTGCCGCGTTACCGCTTTTTTTCATTAGCATCAGCTATTATTTTTCTCATTCTGCCGTTATCATGGTTTACCATAAATGTCATAGCTGTCAATTGAAAACGATTCTCCCTAAGAACTACTTTCCGAGTAAGAATAATGAAAAAACTTTTTGAACACAACTGCTTGTATCAATAATGAGAGCCCAATAGGTATATGGATGTGTCAATATTCTTCCAATTTTATTGTGAACCTCAGCCAATAATGTAGCGCGTGTCGGTCTGGAGCCCGCGGATCTCAATTACGTCACATCCGGACAAGCCCGTTTGTCTCCGTAATTAAAAACATAAATATATTCGCTGATACCCGGGACGTAAAAATATGGAAAATATTTTTCGTATTAAATCCATATTTTCAGTATGATACAAGCTGAAACAGGTTTTGCGATATAATTGGATGGGACCGGGACCTTAATCACTGGTCGATGATATCGGATAATGTTGTTGACAATATTATTATAGTATTTTATTACAGTTTGTAGGCGAATCTAACAAAATACCACCTATTATGGTATCGGATATTAACTCTCCTGTGCTATTTGAAACAAGAAGCTGACTTATCTTTGGTCCAATCTGTATGGTATTTAAAAAGATTTTTTGAATACCATTTTGAGCATAATCCATTTGTAGGGATTTAAAAAAAAATAGATCCAATTTCTTAGGTCACTGCATGTTATTTTTGAGTTTCAATAAATTCGCATTCCCAAGGCCTTGTTGATAACACGTCGGCATTAATACCTAACAACCACTTGCGTCCATTACCATAACTCGACCCAACTCGCCCTAACTCGCCCTAATGTGCCAATTACAATAAACACTAGCATGAACCCAGTCGCCAAATTAACTGAACAGTATTAACCGTATCTTACCCTTTACATTAAATTTGAAATATGGCCCGAGAATTGGCCCGACCATAAATCAGCCCAATACAGGCACTATCACACGGTATTAAAAGGGCTATTTAAAATCCGAAGGGCTCAAATAACGTAAACGTGGACCCTTTTGGGATGTGGGCGAAAGGTGTTGTGCGAGATTCGGCTTATTTGTGAATTGACCGAATTAATTTTGATCGCAAGTTGATCGCACCATCTGGTGATGCCGCAACGCGTGGGCATTGGAAAGCCATTGGTTTATCTTTTCGCGTTGATTCTTACTTAGCCTTGCTTATAAAATTCACGACGGTATAATTATTTTCTAATAATTAATGTTAATTAATTATATTATTAGTTTCATACATAATTTAGCTAATTAAATAAATGAATGGCAGTAGTAGCAATGGCTTTATTTTTTACCGGAAAATATAATAAAATAAATAAATAAAATAAAAAAGCCATTTATTCTACTACTAAATATTACAATACAATGTCATTATACTAAACTAATTCTGAGGTATTTAATTATAATTTTTTGCATATCCTTATTTTTACTTTAAATTTTAAATGTCAAGTTTTAGTAGAAGTCGCCCACCTGGCGTAGGCCTCCCCCATTTCTCTCCATGCTTTTCTGTCTCTGGCTTGTCTCATCCATTCTGGTCCGAGTTCCTTTCTAAACAAGTCTTCCCAACGTTTCCGTGGTCGTCCTCTATTTCTCTTGTTTTGTCGTGGAATCCACTCGGTCACCTTTCTTGTCCATCTTGTATCGATCATCCTGCTGACATGTCCTGCCCAATTCCACTTTAGAGATCGTATTCTAGATATAATGTCATAAAGCTTTGTTTTGCCTCTTATGTAAGTATTTGTTAATTTATCTGATTGTTTTATCCCCAACATGCTCCTTTCCATTTTTCTCTGACATATCGCGAGTTTGCTTTCTTCTTCGGTGGTAATAGCCCATGTTTGGCACCCATACGTTAGGCTAGGTAGGATGGTGGTCTCATATATCTTTTTCTTTAATTTTATGTCGAGATTTTTGTTTTTCATAATCTCTTTCAAACTCCAATATTTTTGCCAGGCTATTGTGATCCTTCTCTGGATTTCTTTCTCTGTGTTATCTTCGAAGGAGACTGACTGACCGAGGTATATATATTCTTTGACATAATAAATTTTCTGATTATTTACAATTACATCACATTCTTCTCTGTTGCTCATTAGCTTTGTTTTTGTTGTGTTTATTTCAAGCCCAACTCTTTTGCTTTCGCGTGTCAGTTCATTTAACATATTCTCCATGGATGCGGAGGTTCCGGCAAATAGTACTATGTCATCTGCGAAGCGTAAGTTACTTAGATATTCTCCATCGATTTTCAGACCTTTATTCTCCCAGTTTAATTTCCTGAACACGGACTCTAATACTGCTGTAAAGATTTTTGGTGAAATTGGATCTCCTTGGCGTATACCTTTTTTAATCGGAAACTCTTCGCCGTCACTTTCGAGTCTTATTTTAGCATACATTCTAGAGTAGATACTTTTTATAATTTGTACATATTCTTCTTCGACGCCTTGCTCTATAAGCGCTTGCCATATTAAAGTGTGTTCTAGGCTGTCGAACGCTTTCTTAAAGTCAATAAAGCACATATAGGTTGTCATTCCATACTCATTGGTTTTCTGTATTATTTGGTTGACTACATGTATGTGGTCTAAAGTAGAGTAGTTTTTGCGAAAACCTGCCTGTTCTCGCGGTTGGTTTTCATCTAGGATCTTTGTTAATCTGTGTAGAATTGATTTCGAGAAGATCTTGTATATGTTGGGAATTAGACTTATAGGTCTGTAATTACCGAGGTCGTATCTGTTTCCTTTTTTGTGCAGTAACATTATCGTAGACTTTGACCACTGTTCTGGGGTCTCTTGCGTTTCTAGTATGTTGTTGAATAAGCTTTGTAATGAGCCTTGTAATGGTTCCATTAAGCACTTAAGAATTTCGTTCGTGATATGGTCATCCCCTGGTGCTTTGTCGTTCTTCAGCGAACGTATTGCGAATTCTATTTCGGATAGAAGAAATGGATCTGCTGTTGTGTTACATTCCCTTTGTATAGTATTTTGTTTGGTCGGATTCGATGCATTTGAAGAGTAAAGTTCTTTATAGCAGTCGGTTGCTTCTTTTATTATTTCCGGCCGTTTCTTAACCTTTTTTCCTTTTTTATCCTTAAGATATGACGTCCAATCCATTTTGCTCCTTAATTTTTTGTAGGCTTTCTTAACACCTCCTGTCCTTTCTATACACTTCTCTAATGTTTCTTCTCTGTGTATTTTCTTGTCCCTTTTTAAATTTTTATTAATTTCTTTGCTCAATTTTGTTATTTGTGATCTCACTTCTTTAGTTCTTTTTTCGGTATATAGCTGTTTTCTTGTGTCTATTAGTTGTCTTGATTCTAAGGTTATTGTTTCAGTTTGTCTTTTCTTCTTCGGTAGGTCCTTTATAAATTGTTTAATGTGGTCTTCTAAGTTGTTATATTGTAATTGAACATTATTTTTGTCATAAGTGATTTCCTCCAGCTTTTCTTTCCAAAATTGTTCACATACCGGAAAATATAATTGCGTGAAAAAACTTTTGTTAACCTTGCAATTAGATGTAGATTTGGGACGAAACGTGGGGACAAGCGGGAATAACCCGATTTATAAGCTCCATTGACTGACTGATATTGCTAATGTAAGCAATTACATCTCATGCTAATGAACTGGCCATGATGTATAGCTAATAGTATAATCCAAAGCCTAAGTTTCAGTCTATCATAAAAAGAAACACCTCCATGAGCAATTCTAAAAAAATTATGCAAATTGATAAAAATGTAAACGCGATGGCGGTCCAAGCGTTTTCCTGCGCCGATGATAGTGTTTTAATTTCGGCACTATTGGGGCCGAAGCCGGTACCTTAAGCAATAAAGCCGAAACCCTCATAAACAGCACGTTCGCACCTTCCACGGCTAAACTAGACGCGGCTTTAAAACAAATGGCAGGTTTTATGACAAACTCTCATTGTGTTTTATGTCTCGGAGAGATTGCAAAGCAAATGGTGGATTATTTATTTACAGGATGGTTTAAAACTCGTATTTCGAATGTGAAGATGATAATATTGCAAAGAATTTTCCAATTTTGTTCATAAAAAGCACTTTTACTAGGAGCCGTGCGTGAAACTTAATTCGGTCCTCTGTCTACGAAAATAATGTATGACTAAATCGCAGTCCCACTGCGTACACAACTCAGGTACTTACTTCGTATTTGGACATTAATTTTGAACGTGCCCCGACTACAATGTCAATTAAATTGGGGCCAGATAACGAGTTTTGGGCCCATTCAGGTATTGTAGCTAGAGCCCCGACTCTGAGGAAAATTCTGAAGACCTCCGAACGACAATCATATTATTACGTGAATAAGTTCCATGCCTCCATGATATTATATTCTCAGCCACATAGTCATTTACCAGGTATGTGAGATTGTGGACAAACGAAAGGTCTCTTCATAAGAAAATATTTTGTATTTTAAATGTCATTTATAGCTTGACACCAAAATCATAGCCTTGGAGTAGAATCCCGTATCATGAAAGAGCAAAACTTCGTGATTTGACCCTGAATGACACCTTGATGCTTCTCGTCTCTAATGAAAAGGAAAGGACCAAGTTGACATCCTTGATGGTATCTGATGAATATGTATGGTCATAGCTTCAGCTTGTCGTTCCAGATGAGCATTTTGGTGTAAAGGGTGGAATATTGATACGGGTCAGGTCAGTGTACTGTGTCTGCCTAAGTAAAAGCAAATAATGGTTTTGTAAAGGTATGTTCATATCCTTATGGTGATAAGGAAATTTTTAAGCCATTTACGCCCACTCTGTGCCCAAAAAAGTAGGTGTATAAAAACTACACACAATTTTCTTATTAAATTATAGGTCATATATTTTTAATAAATTTGATTATTAGATCTTATCTGTAGTGTGGTATATGTCTCATTATGTGGCGCGATTAATAAATTTATTTCTATTGGGGAAATCTGTTTTCTAATCAGTTCCTTGGAACATAATTTGACAATGGAAAATTTTACTTGAAAAAGTAAGTAGTTATAAAATTTAGATTTCAAGTTTTTTTTCATTTCGTGTTAGAATAGGCATTTTGTGAGTTTATAATAATAATAAACTACAAATTTAAATAACACTACCTCGCTTGATTCGGATGCAAATAGGTTATTTAATTTGGAGAAAGATGACATTACAAATGGAAACCTACATCAAAAAACTCATATTCACGGATATTCCAAATAATGGTACTTTACTAGATTTACACTTGTCCAGAAATGAAAGAATATGAAATAAACTTCTTGTCTTCAAGGTCAAACACTAGCATAAACTCTTTATAATGTTATTTAATATGATATTTTAAAAAGTCAGCTTCTAACTTTAAAGTAAACCCAGCCCATCATCAATTATCTAATGAGAATTCCGCTTACTTACATATTTTAGTTAAGTACAAAAAATTCATTTGATATTACAAAAACCCACTCAAAAACCATAATTGTGACAAAATGCCTAAACTGTCCCGCACCGGCACGACTGGTGTATGTAATCTTCATGCAACGCAGCCCAATTACAGTTATCGGCGGACAGATGTGTCCAGTCGATCTGTTTACTAACCCACTGACTCTCTGGAGAACTGTTGGCTGGCGAGGAAGCGAGTTTTTGGTTTATTGCCTTTGATAACTACGACAAAGCAATCCCTACAATAATTTGGTGTTTTTAATTTAGTTTGTTGATATAGGTGTAATTCGAAAGCAGTTCTCACAAATCAGAGTATTTGTTACTTTTTATTGGCTAATGAACCCCCAGGAGCCTTGACAACCCAAAAGCTAGGCTTATACTCAAAAAAATTTAAAGCGGTAACACTCTGTTGTTTGTGACGAACTACATGTTCTTATGCAATTAGTTATTATTATTACTCAACTCAAAGAGTTGTTTCTGAACAGCTATTAAAGGATCTCAATATTCCTATAAAATCTAAATACCATGATTAAACGTTGACTTTAAACTTACCTTCGAATAGCGTGGCGGATGATATTTTAGTGGCAACTCAGAGAGACTTACAGACGCCATTATCCATCGAAATTATTAAATTCAAATCCTCTTGAATTTGATAATTCCCAAGATTAAAATTGTATTTGTAAGCTTATGCACTACGAGTAAACATACACATCCAGTTATTGGATACCTCCCTATAACGTACAATTCCATCGAGCGACTTCTTCGAACAATTGCCGGAATGGATGAACATTGTTCCGCAATATCGAATCTACGAGAACGTTTATAGATTAGTACACAAAAAACTGGTTAGCGTGTCTTTTGTGCTGATATTGCAGAGGATAGAGGAGTACTAGTAGCTCGCAACTACGTCATCATTATGTACGAAGGTCTTTGCGTAGGCGAAATGATAAGGTAGGGGCACACATAGGTATATAATTTCCATTGTAACTAGGCCTCCTTCACATTTTTTGTTCAGATATTTTTTTAAAACCCGGTGAGCCTCGGTACCTCACGGACTTTAGGGTCTCGACTCGACGAGGAGATCAAATGCGTCCACGCAACAGACCATTCGGTTCGAGAATAGTTAGCGGTGTTAAAGACCCGCGGAATATGTCGTTAAGGCTCGCATGGCGAGAACATTGATAAATTTGTGATGACCAGCTGTTTGACGGCAGAACCGCAATGACATCGATGAGGATAAATAAAATAAGTTACATTGTGTGAGCTTGAAGAAGCAAAATATAAATCTAGGTGCTAATTTCTGAGTCGAAGAGAAAATATTTGTTTGTTACAAGTTGTACTCACTTCAACAAAAAGCTAGAACCAAATACCCTCGCAGTTCATAAGCTACGTGACTTCATATTTTGTCTCCACAAAACACTGTAGTTTTTTTTGCACACATAGGTATATAATTTCCATTGTAACTAGGCCTCCTTCACATTTTTTGTACAAAATGGTATAGGTATTTGATAAGTAATATTAATCATAATAAAATAAACACCACAGAGTAAAACATTTCCAGAGATATCTCTTATTAAACTATAAATACTCGTATACACAATGTATAGGATAGTTACAGCAATAGAATGAATTATTATAATATTATCTAATGACACATTTTTTTTGAAGATTACGAAGAGTACATTTTTAGTTTTCCTCCGAACTAACTTCTGCCCGTGGCTTCGCACGTGTGTTATTCCAGATCAAGAACTTCTCATTTTGTTAGTTTTGGAGTGATATTGCCCAAACATCTCACTGAGGCACAATCTTTCACGGGATAGGATTTTTTTGACTGAATACTACGTTATAGAAAATATCTGTGGCATGGCGTATGCACTGACAAATGTTCAATCGTTCTAAAAAATGTTTTAACTCTTTATAAATAAAAACAAAAGACTCCCAATTTCAATCTTTCAACCGAATGAAACAAAACATTATTGCACGCACTGCATCTCTCTTTCATCTCCGCACTTTTTCCTTGAACTTACCGAACCATTCGTCGTAGAAGTTTTTAGAACGGAGACAAACAAAGGGCATTTAGTTTTAGTGGTACAGATAAAGGATTTATAATATTCTAATTTTTTTGAAGGAAAACCAGAAGTATTAACAATTAATTATCAGGGAAACAAATGTAAAGGTAATTTGCAAAAAGCTTGTCGAAGGTGATGAATTGATGATAAAATAGTAAATACCTAATAGGTAAAAAAAATGTTGAACATGATGTCTGTGACTAGTCTACACTACACGCATCATATAACGTAATACATACATATAACGTAAAAACGCATTTTTATTTTAAACAAATATAATTTTTCATCAGCGTCATCGTCATTAGAGTCGAATAATTCTCCGCTGGCCGCGCTTACACTTGTGCAGAGTAAATCAAAGTGAAATTGCATGTAAGTTGTTAATCGCTCTAATGTACTGCTGTTCTGAATGACAGCCGCTTTGTTGCAGACAATTACCAAGAAAAGCCATTTTTTAAACAGGTCGTCTTTGGTCTATATAACCTATAATATCAATGGGTCAAAGCATTAAATGCTTTTTCAGCGCTTCTTCACTCTATTACTTTGTGATACCCAATACCATATAACCACCTCAAAAAAATCTTAGAAAGCAATATCCGTCAAATGTGACTCGCGCGCCAATGGTTTCGAATGTTTATCAATTAGGTATATAAAATGGGTACTACTAACGTAATTTTTGGACTTATTTCAAAATATTCAAAAAGTATGAAACCTAAAGAAATTACTAAAACGGTATTGAGAGTTTCTGGAGTTTTGAATTTCAAGATTTTGCTGAATTATTAAAGAGTCAGAACCAAACAGCGCAAGGCCATAAGAGTTTAGAAATCGATCTCGAAACTCTAAAAACAGGGGCCCTAAAAGTGGGCCGTACAAAACAAATCCAGCAAAATAATTGCATGCGAAAAGTTGGAACACGTTTGTGTGATGCCAATACGGGCACCATAATTCAGGAAACAGGACGAGTTCAGCCATTTCCAGAACCGGACGTATATTTCAAAAACTACCCTCAAAACGCGAAACGTAATGAACTCCAGGGGTTTGAAAACTTTTTTAATTTGACTCGCAGTGAATGGTTTCATCCCTTCACTTCCCGAGGCAGCTCTAAAAGAAACTTTGAGCGAAAGGGTTGAAATTTTAAGAATTTGTTGTCTTTAATGGCAGGTTTTGTTGGAGTTAGACATCGCAAAGTAATTAATTAAGATATGCTGTTTTAATCAATTTTCTTGGAGATTTTCCGATTATTTTGCTTTGGACGTTCATTATTCGAGAGTTCAAAATCTCAATTATGAAGTTGTTCCGGTTTCAAACAATGGCTGAGAAGCTGTTGTTGGTGCTAGAAACTTAGATTATTCTTGCAATCCTGCAAAAATGCTGATGAAATTCAGACAGAGTATCAACAGGTTAGCAATGAATCAGTTGCTATAAGCATTAAGGCTGCCTATAATAATTATGCCTTAATTCAAATCATTCTTCAAATGTTCCTTTTCTGCTGTACAAAAAAGCATTTATGTATAGTATTTGTATTTTTTTTTTTGTGAATGTTGCAGTAAAATCTTCATTATTTATTCAATTCATTCCATGAAAAGTATGATAACATCAAAATTTTGTTTGAGAAATTTCTATGAATAGCACTTAGGCACTTAGCCACGCCCCAACTGTCCAATATTTTTAAACTTACGCGTTCTGAAAACATAACTATGGTTAAAAACTTCAAAACAAATTTCATCAACATTATCTAGATTACGAATCGGCCATTGCTCTAGTCCTGTTCATTTACGTAAAATAAGAGTTCATCCATCTGCGAATGCGGTTTGGATGAAGGAACGATTGTCCATCTGTTGTTCTGCTGCCACATATATTTTTCTCCTTCTTTATATGATTTATTAGTTCACTATAAAGCTCCTCTTCCTTCTTATGTTTCAACTCTTCTCTCCTTACCATCAAAGAAAATACTAGTGCATTATTAATAAAATATTTGGTTATTCATGACATTAAGCTGTAGCGTATAAATGTGTAAAGTTATGCCATAATGTAGATATTTGTAATTTATGTACCTACCTTTCTTTAGTTTTCAGAGTCTCCTTAGTTTTGTATATTTGTAATGTTCCTACTTACTGATAAATCCCATATTTACGAGTTAATCTTTTTTGTTTATGTTTTTATTTATAATAATGATCCGTGAACTAGTACGTGAAGTTGGCAAAAGTTTCCTCAAATCACCAAGAGGAATAAAATTGCCAAGACAAAAAAAAACATAACTATTTTTATTTTTTTGAGTCATCCCGTGACCACGACAGTGTGTAAACCTGTTGAAACGTCGAGAAAAATAGGTAGGTAAACGGGAGTGTTGTGTCCAAGAAACATCTCAAGTACGAGAATGTACTTACCATCTGAATATCAAATCAAATAGTTTCTTCAATCAGACGTTATACAAGTGGTAAGAATAAGATGACCTAGCGCGCCACATCACGGCATGTGAACAAGGATCTACTGTGCTAAATACGAGTCACAAACGTAAAATATGTCAAATAATAATTCTGATGCATGATTAATGAAGTAATAATAAAAAACTCTAAATAGATTAAAATAAAAGACGTGTAATTAAAAAAAAAATTGTTATGAGTGAAATTAAATTTCGATCAAATAATAAAAATTAATAAAATAAAATGTACATGTCAAAAACTTTTGTACTATGTGAAGAAAACGTGTTTCGAGGTATTCTTTTAATAGGTACCTTGTTAAATATGTAACAATTCTTTCTTTTTTGAAGATACCAAAACAACAGAAAATTAGGACGTGTTTGTTGACAGCAAAATAGCTACTTACACGGTCAATATATCGAAAAATACAAGGTTTACGTTTTTATACATAGTGTAGGTATTCCGTTAGTATCCACAAACATACAGTTAAACAACAAAGAACATTGTTTCCTCGAGCCGCGGGCAAGAAGCGAAGCGTAATCTGTGGAACCCATTTTAGGAAAACGAAATATTAATGGTTAAATTAGATGGGTACCTCTCTTTGTGATTGTGATTTGGACAAAAACAAAATTTCGTAAATGAAAGACTCATTCTAAATCAACCCCTCCTGCACCCTGCACCTTGCAAGGGTTGAGCCTTTTCCCAATTTTTTTTTATTTTATATTTTCTTATGATTTTAGTGAGCCACCGGGCAAGAATGTATGTAGGTTTAGGCTTTGATTATTTAAATAATCAAAGTTGAAGTATTTCCGAAATCCTACGACCTATTCCTTGTAATTATATATAAAACCCTGTGAGACTACAAATAGTATGAAAACACAATGGTCCCTAAAAGCTAACAAAAGCTCATTAGTCGCAATGTAACAATAATTATGATGATGGACCAACGCCAAGATAAATGCAGGCCTTGACTCTCCTCAGCGCTTGTGCCAAAACATTAGTGCGACGTTTCTATCCTAAACCCATTACATTGAGATAACATGCTCTGTAGCTATAACTTTGTAATGGGGTACAGTGTGTTCGACTCCGGCAAAAGTAGATTGCTGCAAGCTAGGTACCACATACTGGGTTCAGGAGAAGCGCAGGACACCAAACTCTGACGGTTGGTTGGTTATCCCAATAAACAAACTTGTAACGGTTTCGCATATTTCCTCAATAAAAATATTTATACAAATAAATATCGCATTCATATTTTTGTTTCTTCATACCCCCATTTTGAAACAAAAGCACTTTCCAGCCAGGAAATTCAAATAAATTTAAAAAAAATAATTTCAGTATTACCTCGACATTCTGAAAAGCGCATTTGTAAAATGTTTTTAAATACCTCGATTTTTATATTTCAAAAGTGTCTCTTTCACAGTTTTCATTTAAAATGTTTTAAATGTTTTAAATATTACGGATTAAATCATTTTATTGCAAAACGTTGAAGCCCATTTCCCCATACTGACGATTAAACATTTTGTAATTATCAGTGTAATAGACTAACCTAGCTGAGGTTCTTAAGGTAACATTGGATGATAATGATAGCATATGCTTCTTTAAAGTAATACCAGCGTTTATTACTGAGCATCTTTTGACATATAATATGATTGAGACAGCTGTTTAGTCGTTACTTTAAATATTATAAGATTGTTCTCCGTCGTTAGGTTAAAAATAGATCGAACCAGTGATCCGATGTTGTTACAAGTTACTATTTATTTAAATAGAATAAAATTCAGCTCAGATCTTTTACATCGATTCCTCTTGACAATTAAAATCCAATTCCAGTTGTTTAATTTGGTTTCCTGGACGGAATAAACCTTAATTTTGCATCCCGGAGGGTTACCACCAAAATTAATGTGATAGGATAGACATATACGTTATAGGGAACCAACGAAATGTTAAATCTGTCCTTCCGACCGTACAGGTCCGGACATTTTCACGGAACAATTTAACTAAGTATACAATACTAGCAGTTCACCCCGGCTTTGTAATACATATTATTGAAGTTTTCATACAACTTTATTAAATATTCTTTAGCCTATATTCATCAAGGATAATGTAAGATTCTAATAATTAATTCCAGTAGTTTCGGAGCCTATTCAATTCAAAACAAACAAACAATCAAAACTTTTCTCTTATAATATTAGTATAGACAGAAGTAGGAAACCTCTGACTTTATCAGTACTAAATTTCTCAACTATTCCACTTCCTATCTCACACACTAAATATGAGTAGGTACTTATCTAACAAGGTCCTAAGCTCTGTCTCGAATGGAAACGCGAAACATTCCCGCATCAAGTTGTCCCCACATCAAGTAGTCCCCACATCAAGTTGTCCCCACATCAAGCTGTCCCGAGAGCTCCGTATTTCCTCAAATCCCATGAGTCGTTACAAACCTTGATACATAAGACAACGTTTGCGGTGGGGCGCGGAAGCGGGAGCGGGTTCCAGATGATTTCCATGCGGCGCTGCTGCAGGGAAAATTTCCAATGAACGGTTTTCAAATTGCCTAGTAACACGATAGATGAATTCATAATGACAATATATCACATTGAAGGAAAACCAAACTGATAGATTATATTCAGAAAGTTTGCATACACAGAATTATTTTTCCATAAATCAAATTGTCTCCATCTTTAAATGATCTATTAGTTCAGTATAAAGCTCCTTTTCCATCAACTTTAGCATCTCTCCTTTCCCTTAATATAAAAGAAAATACTAGAGCATTGTTTAAATATTTGACTTTTCATGATTAGCTGTATAATAGTGTGTCATCTAAATATTTGTTTTTATTTATGTTCTTGTTTTGTACAAACATAGTATTTAGTTAACTTAGTTTTGTATATGTTTTTGTAATATAACTACTAATGAATCCTTGACTTAATCCGTGAACTAGTACGTGAAGTTGGCAAAAGTTTCCTCGAATCAAAAAAAAGGAATAAAATTGCCTTACCAAAAAAAAAAAAAAGATTCAAGGAGTCAATCATAAATTTATTTTTCAAATTTATTTACATGGAACCTTTTAATGTAGTTGCCATTATATGTCAGCTACTAACTGTTTAGCCAGTAAAAACCCAATGATAGGTCAGCAAAATGTAACAAAATCCCGAACATAAATTAGAGACGAAGAAAATTATATAACTCTCTTTAAATGGTCTAAAACCTGCTTGCAGTAATATGCTATACTTAGTAGGCGCATTCCAATTGGATAAATTTCTGCTTGAAGTAAAATATTATAAATGAAATCTTCACTTCCGACATTCTGTTTTAAATGATTACTAATGTTATTTTATTTTAATTAAGATTAGCATGCACGATTAAACTGACCTTGAAATTACTATTTAAAAAAAAAACTAAATATAAACTCAGATGGTACTTCTTATTGAGCCTACATCAATACCAAAGAGTTTGTTTTCAGTTACTCACCTATTCCAATTTAATTATTACTAATAATCAATTGTTTTATGAATTACATTACTAATTATTGTAGTATTGTACTCACCATGAAGGTCTGCTTTTTATATAACTATTTAAATAAAAAAATCAAGCTAATATTTTTAGTAGGTTAAGCCTAGCAGTAAGCTAATTCGTTAATAATACTCCCTTATAAAGTTCCGTGGTTCTTGGTACCTACCTAAATACAAAAACTCCGAACGAAATCCAAGCGAAATTTACCGCTACCGCTATAGGTCGCAAAAATCGCGTAGGTCTGAACACTAAACAGGTTTTGAGGCAGTCAAACACTCGCTTCCGCTCCTGCTGTGCACTGGAACCGCAAGCTACGGTATGTGTCGGGCGGGACCATGGTCTGCCTCCTTACATCGACACATACCTACTTTATTGAACTACTTTTATTGGTTACAGCCTCTTGTGCGTTCAGACAACTTTGATCTATGTGTTTTCAATATGCTTTGTGGGTTTGTTATGGATGACTCCACAAACTACCTATTCCAGCTTATAGTGGAGGCATTTTTATGGTTTTTTAGTATTTTGTGTTGCATATCGAATTGATTGAATTATTTTTTGTATATGTTATGTCAACTTAGCATGTTTTCAACTTCATGTAGATATATATAGGTAGGTAGGAGGCAGTCGCATAATAAATGTAAAAGCATCGACACGTACACGTATTTTAAATAAACACCCCAGCAAACAAAATCACCGTAGGATCAAGCCTAAAATTGTTATGAGTGAAATTAAATTTCGATCAAATAATAAAAATTAATAAAATAAAATGTACATGTCAAAAACTTTTGTACTATGTGAAGAAAACGTGTTTCGAGGTATTCTTTTAATAGGTACCTTGTTAAATATGTAACAATTCTTTCTTTTTTGAAGATACCAAAACAACAGAAAATTAGGACGTGTTTGTTGACAGCAAAATAGCTACTTACACGGTCAATATATCGAAAAATACAAGGTTTACGTTTTTATACATAGTGTAGGTATTCCGTTAGTATCCACAAACATACAGTTAAACAACAAAGAACATTGTTTCCTCGAGCCGCGGGCAAGAAGCGAAGCGTAATCTGTGGAACCCATTTTAGGAAAACGAAATATTAATGGTTAAATTAGATGGGTACCTCTCTTTGTGATTGTGATTTGGACAAAAACAAAATTTCGTAAATGAAAGACTCATTCTAAATCAACCCCTCCTGCACCCTGCACCTTGCAAGGGTTGAGCCTTTTCCCAATTTTTTTTTATTTTATATTTTCTTATGATTTTAGTGAGCCACCGGGCAAGAATGTATGTAGGTTTAGGCTTTGATTATTTAAATAATCAAAGTTGAAGTATTTCCGAAATCCTACGACCTATTCCTTGTAATTATATATAAAACCCTGTGAGACTACAAATAGTATGAAAACACAATGGTCCCTAAAAGCTAACAAAAGCTCATTAGTCGCAATGTAACAATAATTATGATGATGGACCAACGCCAAGATAAATGCAGGCCTTGACTCTCCTCAGCGCTTGTGCCAAAACATTAGTGCGACGTTTCTATCCTAAACCCATTACATTGAGATAACATGCTCTGTAGCTATAACTTTGTAATGGGGTACAGTGTGTTCGACTCCGGCAAAAGTAGATTGCTGCAAGCTAGGTACCACATACTGGGTTCAGGAGAAGCGCAGGACACCAAACTCTGACGGTTGGTTGGTTATCCCAATAAACAAACTTGTAACGGTTTCGCATATTTCCTCAATAAAAATATTTATACAAATAAATATCGCATTCATATTTTTGTTTCTTCATACCCCCATTTTGAAACAAAAGCACTTTCCAGCCAGGAAATTCAAATAAATTTAAAAAAAATAATTTCAGTATTACCTCGACATTCTGAAAAGCGCATTTGTAAAATGTTTTTAAATACCTCGATTTTTATATTTCAAAAGTGTCTCTTTCACAGTTTTCATTTAAAATGTTTTAAATGTTTTAAATATTACGGATTAAATCATTTTATTGCAAAACGTTGAAGCCCATTTCCCCATACTGACGATTAAACATTTTGTAATTATCAGTGTAATAGACTAACCTAGCTGAGGTTCTTAAGGTAACATTGGATGATAATGATAGCATATGCTTCTTTAAAGTAATACCAGCGTTTATTACTGAGCATCTTTTGACATATAATATGATTGAGACAGCTGTTTAGTCGTTACTTTAAATATTATAAGATTGTTCTCCGTCGTTAGGTTAAAAATAGATCGAACCAGTGATCCGATGTTGTTACAAGTTACTATTTATTTAAATAGAATAAAATTCAGCTCAGATCTTTTACATCGATTCCTCTTGACAATTAAAATCCAATTCCAGTTGTTTAATTTGGTTTCCTGGACGGAATAAACCTTAATTTTGCATCCCGGAGGGTTACCACCAAAATTAATGTGATAGGATAGACATATACGTTATAGGGAACCAACGAAATGTTAAATCTGTCCTTCCGACCGTACAGGTCCGGACATTTTCACGGAACAATTTAACTAAGTATACAATACTAGCAGTTCACCCCGGCTTTGTAATACATATTATTGAAGTTTTCATACAACTTTATTAAATATTCTTTAGCCTATATTCATCAAGGATAATGTAAGATTCTAATAATTAATTCCAGTAGTTTCGGAGCCTATTCAATTCAAAACAAACAAACAATCAAAACTTTTCTCTTATAATATTAGTATAGACAGAAGTAGGAAACCTCTGACTTTATCAGTACTAAATTTCTCAACTATTCCACTTCCTATCTCACACACTAAATATGAGTAGGTACTTATCTAACAAGGTCCTAAGCTCTGTCTCGAATGGAAACGCGAAACATTCCCGCATCAAGTTGTCCCCACATCAAGTAGTCCCCACATCAAGTTGTCCCCACATCAAGCTGTCCCGAGAGCTCCGTATTTCCTCAAATCCCATGAGTCGTTACAAACCTTGATACATAAGACAACGTTTGCGGTGGGGCGCGGAAGCGGGAGCGGGTTCCAGATGATTTCCATGCGGCGCTGCTGCAGGGAAAATTTCCAATGAACGGTTTTCAAATTGCCTAGTAACACGATAGATGAATTCATAATGACAATATATCACATTGAAGGAAAACCAAACTGATAGATTATATTCAGAAAGTTTGCATACACAGAATTATTTTTCCATAAATCAAATTGTCTCCATCTTTAAATGATCTATTAGTTCAGTATAAAGCTCCTTTTCCATCAACTTTAGCATCTCTCCTTTCCCTTAATATAAAAGAAAATACTAGAGCATTGTTTAAATATTTGACTTTTCATGATTAGCTGTATAATAGTGTGTCATCTAAATATTTGTTTTTATTTATGTTCTTGTTTTGTACAAACATAGTATTTAGTTAACTTAGTTTTGTATTATGTTTTTGTAATATAACTACTAATGAATCCTTGACTTAATCCGTGAACTAGTACGTGAAGTTGGCAAAAGTTTCCTCGAATCAAAAAAAAGGAATAAAATTGCCTTACCAAAAAAAAAAAAAAGATTCAAGGAGTCAATCATAAATTTATTTTTCAAATTTATTTACATGGAACCTTTTAATGTAGTTGCCATTATATGTCAGCTACTAACTGTTTAGCCAGTAAAAACCCAATGATAGGTCAGCAAAATGTAACAAAATCCCGAACATAAATTAGAGACGAAGAAAATTATATAACTCTCTTTAAATGGTCTAAAACCTGCTTGCAGTAATATGCTATACTTAGTAGGCGCATTCCAATTGGATAAATTTCTGCTTGAAGTAAAATATTATAAATGAAATCTTCACTTCCGACATTCTGTTTTAAATGATTACTAATGTTATTTTATTTTAATTAAGATTAGCATGCACGATTAAACTGACCTTGAAATTACTATTTAAAAAAAAAACTAAATATAAACTCAGATGGTACTTCTTATTGAGCCTACATCAATACCAAAGAGTTTGTTTTCAGTTACTCACCTATTCCAATTTAATTATTACTAATAATCAATTGTTTTATGAATTACATTACTAATTATTGTAGTATTGTACTCACCATGAAGGTCTGCTTTTTATATAACTATTTAAATAAAAAAATCAAGCTAATATTTTTAGTAGGTTAAGCCTAGCAGTAAGCTAATTCGTTAATAATACTCCCTTATAAAGTTCCGTGGTTCTTGGTACCTACCTAAATACAAAAACTCCGAACGAAATCCAAGCGAAATTTACCGCTACCGCTATAGGTCGCAAAAATCGCGTAGGTCTGAACACTAAACAGGTTTTGAGGCAGTCAAACACTCGCTTCCGCTCCTGCTGTGCACTGGAACCGCAAGCTACGGTATGTGTCGGGCGGGACCATGGTCTGCCTCCTTACATCGACACATACCTACTTTATTGAACTACTTTTATTGGTTACAGCCTCTTGTGCGTTCAGACAACTTTGATCTATGTGTTTTCAATATGCTTTGTGGGTTTGTTATGGATGACTCCACAAACTACCTATTCCAGCTTATAGTGGAGGCATTTTTATGGTTTTTTAGTATTTTGTGTTGCATATCGAATTGATTGAATTATTTTTTGTATATGTTATGTCAACTTAGCATGTTTTCAACTTCATGTAGATATATATATAGGTAGGTAGGAGGCAGTCGCATAATAAATGTAAAAGCATCGACACGTACACGTATTTTAAATAAACACCCCAGCAAACAAAATCACCGTAGGATCAAGCCTTTCTCCCCACATAAATTGGCCCTTAGCCGGATATTATTTAGTGCAGCGCGTGGATCACGGAGAAATAGTATTGAAAAATAAAACGATCACGGAACGGCAAGTCGGAAACATAACCTCAAACTTTGCAGTGAAAAAACATCTTGTGGTGATTATCTCATGAACATTTTACGAACTAAAAATACTAAGCAGTGGTTATAACAGTGATTATTGGACAAAACAAAACATTTAAAAACATTTCTGTGAACTGGTTGAACAAAGTGAATAACAAATTTGGACATTGGCAAAACTTTGTAAAACTTTCGAGAACAACGCATTATAAAAATGGCGCCTACATTGGAACAAGCTCAGCTACTTACGGTGTTAGAAGATTGTGCCGCAAACTTCCAAAAACATCAGACGAACCTAAAAAAGTGTCCTAAAACTCGTCTAACGAGAGGTTATATCGAGGCTCGGTTGCAAATCATCGAAGATCATTGGCAGCGTTTTAAATCATGTCATCAAGAACTTGTAAAGATAACTCCAAAGGAAGTCAAAGGAAGCTTACCATACTTCCTCAATGAAGAGTTTTACATATACGAAGACCTTTACAACACATTACAAGGTGACTTGAAAGACATACTCATAAAAATCATGGAAAGTGCTGCAACAGAAACCAGTTCAGCTAACATAAGTGGCAATGTCAGTCAATTTACCTCAATGCAAGTGCATCTACCAAAGATTGTGCTTCCAAGCTTCAATGGAACATATGAAGGATGGCCAACATTCAGTGACTTGTTTATATCCTTGGTGCACAACAATACAAGTCTCAGTGAAGTACAAAAATTACATTATCTCAAAACAAGTGTCACCGGAGAGGCTGAAACATTATTGAAAAATATACAAATAACGTCCAACAATTATCAAAATGCATGGATCATATTGAAAAAAAGGTACGGTAACAAACGTTTGATTATTAACAACACAATGAAAAGATTATTTAATCAAAAGAAAATTAATTCCCAATCAGCAGTGCATTTAAAGGGCTTATTAGATACCACAAGCGAATGCCTGAATACGCTGAACAATTTTGAAATAAATACAAGTTCATGGGACCCGCTGATTATTCATTTACTAGTTCAAAAGCTGGACCAAGAGACTCATCGATGTTGGGAAGAATATTCTTACAAAGATGAAATGGAAGCTTTGCCTAGTTGGTGTGAATTTAAGAAGTTTATTGAATCAAAGTTCAGAACACTAGAAATGATAGCAACAAATACTTCAGTAAAAGATACAAAATCAACCACTCAGCGTTCCTATCATGTTACCACACCTACAACAAGGACATGCATCATGTGCAAAGACAATCACACACTAAGCCACTGCAAAGAATTCAGCAAATTGGAACCTATCGAACGAAGCAAGTTTGCAACAAACAATTGCCTCTGTTTCAACTGTCTAGTACCAGGACATGCAGCCAACAAATGTCGTCTGCCTGTCTCCTGTAGAATATGCAAGCGTCGTCACCATTCTCTACTACACAACCAGAAACTGGAACCAGTGGATACAACCAGAACATCACAAGCACCCCTGGCTTCACAACATGTGGTAGAAGAAGAAGAAGAAGAGGAAGAAAAGGAAATCCAAGTTAGTACAACGACAGCATCACAACCCAATACTAGACAGTCACTATTAGCTACAGCAGTAGTGGAAGCCATTAGCGAAGAAGGACACATCATTCCACTACGAGCACTAATAGATAATGGATCCCAAGCCACATTCATTAGCGAGAAAGCAAGTCAACTCCTTCAACTTAAAAAACAACCCATGAAGGGAAAGGTCGTAGGAGTGGGTTCTACGAGAACAGATATAAAGCATGTGGTACAGCTCAAGATAAGATCACTGTGGGACTCCAAATTTTGCATACCAATCAGAGCCTACATAATGTCAAAACAACTGACCACTAAGATACCCACTAAAACAATACCAACACAACAATGGCCTCACCTTAAAGGCCTAAAGCTAGCGGATCCAGCCTACTTCACTCCTGGGTCGGTTGATCTGCTACTTGGAGTTAAAGAGATAACACAAATTTTAGAAAATGACTACATCAAAGGTCCACCTGGCACACCATGTGCCCAGAAAACCAGCCTTGGTTGGATCCTGTTTGGAGAAGTATGTTCAAGACCACAAGACAACACATATGTAGTAATGCATCACAATTTGGAAATGGATGACATGCTCAAAGCACTGTGGGAAATAGACACAATCAACAAAAGAACACTAACTGAAGAAGAAAAGCATTGCGAACATATCTATGCTACAACCCACAAAAGAACTGAAGAAGGTAGATACATACTAAAACTACCTTTCAAAACAAGAGAACCTAAATCAACAGAAGGAAATACAAAAGAAATAGCAAAACATAGATTATTTCAATTAGAAAGAAAATTCAAAAGAAACCCACAGCTAAAAGAAGACTACATAAAAGTTATGAAAGAATACTTAACACTTGGACATATGAAAGAAATAACAGACAGTGAAACAAAAATAGAAAAAGCAGTGTACTTACCTCATCATGCTGTAGTCCGTGAAGAAAAAGAAACATCGAAGACACGCGTTGTATTTGATGCCTCAGCCAAGGGTACTAACCAAGTTTCCCTCAATGATGAACTACTTGTCGGTCCTCAACTTCAAGATGACCTCAGAAATATTATCATGCGATGGCGATTGAAAAGAATATGTTATGCAAGTGACATAAAGATGATGTACCGACAATGCCTTGTTTTTGAAGAAGACGCTGACAAATATCAACGTATCCTGTGGCGAACAAACGAAACTGAAGATATCAAAGAATACCGCATGCTTCGAGTCACATTTGGTACCGCGTCAGCACCATATCTCGCTGTAAAAACTCTTTTTCAGGTTGCTGATGATGAAGGGCAGAATCATCCAGAAGCTGCAAAGATAATAAAAGAAGACTTTTACATGGATGACCTGCTTTCCGGTAATGACACTACAGAAGAAGCAACAGTAAGAGCTCGAGAAGTAACTGACATATTAAGAAGAGGTGGCTTCAATCTCTCAAAGTGGGTTTCCAACTGCCCATACTTTATGAGGTCAATTGAAGAAAAAGAGCGATCCAGCCATGCACACTTAGATTTCAAACTAGATGGAATGATAAAAGCACTAGGAGTGACATGGAATATAGGAACAGATCAATTTCAATACCAACTGAACCTACCAACAATCACAAACAACATTACCAAGAGAACAATTCTGTCTGACATCCAAAAACTATTTGATCCATTAGGATGGATTGCTCCAACTCTAATCCTAGCAAAGATATTGATCCAAAAACTTTGGTTGGAAAAGGTTGGTTGGGACGAAGCCATAAGCAAACCTGTAGAAGAGCAATGGAAAATAATTAGAGAAGACATCAAAAATGTAAACAAAATTCAGATTGATCGATGGCTTGGCACGGTAGACAGCAAAATGAAGAATATACAGATCCATGGTTTCAGCGACGCATCGATGCAAGCCTACGCAGCAGTTGCCTACCTACGAGTCGAGAATCCAGACGGAACTATAACAACAAAGCTTATAGCTTCCAGAACAAGAGTAGCACCTATACGTACTGTTTCACTTCCACGTCTTGAATTGGCAGGAGCTCTGTTATTATCCAGGCTTCTAAAACAAATAGAACAAGCCATGAGAATACCAAATAACAAAATGTATGCCTGGTGTGATTCAACAATAGTAATAGCATGGTTATCTGGAGAGCCGCACCGGTGGAAGACGTTCGTCGCCAATCGAGTGGTAGAAATCCTAGAAACTATACACAACAATCGGTGGTACCATGTCCCATCAGAAGAAAATCCTGCAGATATAGCATCCAGGGGCATGCTACTTGCTGATCTCAAAGATATGAATCTATGGTGGAAAGGTCCTGCCTGGTTATCTGAAAAAGAAATAAAATTAGAACAAAATAACTATTTTACAAAACAAGAGATGAAAAAAGAAAAAATACAAGTCAATCTAAAACTAGAGAATGCAGAAACAACTAAATATAATCTAACATCAAAATTTGATCAATTTGAGAACTTAAAAGAACTTGTCAAGGTTATAGCAATAAGCAAAAGATTTCTAAACATCAAAAAAACAGACATGCATGAAAATAACTTAACAACAACAGAATTGAACTATGCTTTAATGACATGCATTAAACTAGTACAAGAAGAAGAATATAGTGATGAGATAAACAGAATAAAAAACAATAAAGCTGTCAAGAAGGCTAGTAACATAAAAACACTCAATCCTTACCTGGACGATGACAATACCCTCAGGGTGGGCGGTCGCCTGCGACATGCAAACATAGATGAAGACAAGAAGCACCCAATAATCCTAGGAAACAAAAACAAACTAGTAACAATGATTGTCGCCGATGCTCACATTCATACACTGCATGGAGGCGTTCAGCTTATGTTGTCCTACTTACGCACAAAATACTGGATCATAAGAGCTAAAGGATTGGTTAAAAAATGCATTCACAAATGCTTAGTGTGTGCTAAGCAAAAGGGCCTAACTAGAACTCAGATAATGGGAGATCTGATCAGAGAAAGAGTAAATCCAACAAGGGCCTTCTTACACAGTGGGGTCGACTTTGCTGGCCCATTTTATGTAAACATGTCGAAAGGAAGAGGATCTAAAACACAGAAAGCATACATATCTGTATTTGTCTGTATGTCCACAAAAGCTATGCATCTGGAACTTGTCGGAGATCTCACTTCAGAAGCATTCATTGCTGCTTTCAAAAGATTTGTTTCCAGAAGAGGAAAATGTAGCAATATATGGAGTGATCAAGGAAGGAACTTTATCGGAGCAGAAAAAGAATTGAAAACAGCATGGGAAGAAGCTAATCTAAACCTCGAAAAGGACATAGCAAATAAGTTAGCCCTAGAAGGAACGCAATGGCACTTTATCCCTGCCTATTCACCCAATTTTGGAGGACTTTGGGAGGCCGGAGTGAAGTCGGTCAAATACCACTTGAAGCGAGTGCTAACCACCAACCTTACCTTCGAGGAAATGACGACTGTGCTCTGCCAAATTGAAGCCTGTCTCAACTCCAGACCGCTGTGTCCAGTAGATGACTCAGATCCAGATCAGGTTGAACCACTTACACCTGGACATTTCCTCATCGGAGAAGCCCCTATAGTTGTCCCTTCACCAGACTTCAAAGATGTGAAAATTAATACTCTATCCCGCTGGCAATATACACAAAAACTACTTGGAGACTTCTGGCGACGTTGGCAACAAGAATACCTTTCAAGGCTACAACAAAGGCCCAAATGGCTTAAGAAAATAGAAGAGTTCAACATTAACGACATTGTCCTGATCAAGACAGATGGTTTACCACCAGGCAAATGGTCTCTACGCCGTATCATTGACAAGCACCCTGGAGCTGATTCTCACACTAGAGTATACAGTGTGCGGAGTGGTGGTAGTATAGTTAAAAGGTCAATTTCAAAGTTGTGTGCTCTTCCTATTGAAACTAATTGATAATAATTAGGTATAGATTTATTAAATTCATTTTCTATTACAGTCCACTATTATGTACAAACTTTAATTTATCTATAACTTAATTAAAAACTTAATTTTTAAACTAACTTTGCTATGTAAGTTCTAGCTTGTTTTAAACAATTAACTTACTTTTTGTAGCATATTAGGACTTTGTCTTCTGTTAATTTCATTTAAGTGTAATTCTATTTGTAATTAATAGTACTTACCTATAGCAGTATTTTGATGAGTTGAAATATTTTTTATAGTTGTTAACTATTCATTTTGTATCAATTTCTCTAACCTACCTGTATTTACACTTTATTATTGTTTCAAGTTGTGTAAGAATCTTATGTAAGAATCCTAGAAATTGAATTAGTATGTACTTGCTTGCATTCAATTTAATGTTAACTATTTGGTTCCTTTTTAATGTTTGGAAAAGGACTAGTGCCCTTTTGGTGGGCGGAATGTTATGTCAACTTAGCATGTTTTCAACTTCATGTAGATATATATAGGTAGGTAGGAGGCAGTCGCATAATAAATGTAAAAGCATCGACACGTACACGTATTTTTAATAAACACCCCAGCAAACAAAATCACCGTAGGATCAAGCCTTTCTCCCCACAGTATATTATGTTTTCATAATTATTTAAGATTATTATTGTAATATGTGATAGATTGTCTTTGCCTCATGGGGAAATAAACACGATAGCTAGAAGGAAATAATATCAATACTCGAAGGAATGATATAACCCATATATGCCCAGAAAGATTTACGTCTCCGATTTTCGTAATTTTTGCATATGTTGTTCTTAAAGGAATATAATTAGACCCATATTTTTTTATTTCGTGTTTCAGCTACTGAAAGTTCCTTTTTTTTGAAGGGTCACTATCGACCCCGCGGGCAAATAACGGTATGACAACAGTGGAAAATATGTGGGTAAATTAAAATCAGTATGTTATTCTTTAATTAAAAAATTTTATATTTCTTCTCATTTAGGTACTAGTATTTATAATTAGAAATCAGGAACATAACCGAACATCACCTGGGCGCAGATTGTCATTATCAGCAACATGAAGGTATCGAAAGATCTCTTCGAATCGATTGCGTCGCATGGATTTGGAGACAAGAACATTATGAGTGTACTCGTTTAGTTCCCAAAATATTCGTCGTGTCGGCAGGGGAGCCTAGCCACTGAGAATAGGTATCCCTATGAAACACTATATATCATCAGAAGATAGAGTAAAGCCCGTGTTCGAATCTTTGCTTACGGCATACATAACCGAATGTCTCACCATGAATTTTACCAACTCCTGGTCGAAAAATAGTTCCAAAAAGTCAATGAGCTAACTTGCTTCTGACAAAATATATACTGCTCATGGTAGAGGAACTGTCCACTCCTCAGTTGACTGATGCAGATCCCGCTTGATCCATTTTCTAGGTTGTGGTTGAGATCCGGCACTTCGTGTTTGCCTCGATGTGGATGGGATGACGGGATCAGTTGGGGGAACAGCAATTGCTTACAGCTTCAAGGACCTCGCAATATTGGATAGATATCTTAGGTGTGTTGTAAGATCAACTCGGTGCGGGCAAGCAGCTGATGTGGGTTTCAACCTATCAATATCGCCGCAGTTTTCATCTCTTGAATCACCCATTTGATATCGCTCCATCATAAATAGACGTCAACGTTTTGAAAATCTTCGTCGTTACCCAAACTCTTTAGGATATCTACTATTTCTTTGGTAGACAGTACTCAACGTGACCTGTAAAAAAGGACAACATTCTGTATCATATCAGCCCAGAGGGTCGGTAGTGACCCATCAAAATATTAGTTCTAATAACGGGGTGAAAAACACTATTTTACACAAAACTTGTTTCTTGGGTACCTATATTATATATTAAGTTTACTAATATTTCAAAAATAGAAACTACAATCCTAGTAAATAAATAATTACTTACATTTTTGTCGGAGCCGGTGCATAAATTTCGCGATAAAAATCGAGTCACAACTTGCATTGCAAATAATCGACTGAAATTTAGTTCTGTTGACATGTTAACTGTGATGGATGATTAGCTATAATATCATACAATACTTAAATGGCGTAAAGCACAATTTATTATTATTAATTTTCATTTTCGAGGCAATTAAGCGGGAGATGAAAGTTTGGGTCGTTTTCGTGCTTTTGGGCATATATGGGATAAAGATATTTTTAAATTATTTATTTTCAGAGACGACATCATTTTCAGAGACAATTATTAAAAAATTAACCCTCACAAAAAATATCTTTCTGTCCCTAAGTTAAGGGGGTGAAAAGCGGGCTCAAGGTTTTTATTTTTGTAACTCTATAATCAATGGACCGATTTGCCTAAAACTCACAGAGGATACTAAAAATACAAACTGACAGAACAAGTTTCATTCATTTATTTCATTTCATTTTTCATTTATTTTATTCTCAAATAATTTAACATTGTGTCGGAATTTCACTTTTAAACTAAACATCTTTGTCAAACAAAAATTACAATTAATTACATATGTATCCAAGACTTAAGATATAATCTAAAATTATTCAAGCTAGTGTGTCAATTTCCATGTCAAAATAATTAATTGTTATATGTCAATTTTAAAATATAAGAAATAAAATTTAACAATAACATTATTGTGAAAATAAATGTACCTACCTATATATGTAATTACAATGTCAAAAATATGCATAAAAATTATGTCTTATAATAAATATGTATAATAAATTATCATCTTTACAGATTATCGGACTTACATTTGTCAGCGCAGTACTCATCCAAAGAATAGTAGCACTTCTTCAACAAGAATTCTTTAAATTTATGTTTAAATTTGTTTGTGTCATATATGCTTTTAAAGGAGATAGGCAACATATTATACATTTTAACCGCCTGATGCCGTACGCTGTGCTCTGATATACATATGTTCAGCTTAGGTGTGAATTTCTTTACTATATCCTTTCTTCTTGTTGTTTCTCTTATTGCCCTAGCCTCAGGGGTTTCAAAAGAGTTAAAATGTTTTACCAGGTATGTGAGTAAAATTAATAGATAGAGACAAGGTACAGTGAGTATACGCAGACTTAGAAAATGTTCCCTACACTAATCCGTTTGAGATATGCGTGTCATCGTCCTTATCGCTCTCTTTTGCATCACAAAAGCTGAATTTATGTTGTAGTTATAGCTGTTTCCCCAAAATAAAATGCTGTAACGAAGCTTGGATTCAACTAGTGCAAAGTATACTAGCTTTAATTGTTTCAGTGTGACTTCATCTCTGAGACTTCTTATGGCGTAGCATGCAGAGCTCAAGTAACTATCTATAGATTTTAATTCAGATTTCCAGTTTAGTAACATGTCAATATTTCAATATTAATACCTAGGAATTTAACTATGTTAACTGATTCAATTATTATGTCATTAAAATTAACAAGTAGATTTTCATTATTTTTAGAAGTAGTCTTAAATAACATTCGTTTAGTTTTATTCTTATTCATTATCAGATTATTTATTTTAAACCACGTTTTAAACTCAGTTAGTGCGTAATTAAGCTTCGCCGTAAGATCCGTTACTGAACCCGCTGACACAATCGCATTTGTGTCATCCGCAAAAACAACCAAACGTAGATCGGGTACTCTATTATTCATGTAGTTTATAAGATCATTAGTAAAAATTATAAATAAAATTGGACCTAATATCGATCTCTGTGGAACTCCCCTTGTAATTTTTGTCAAAGCTGAAGTATGTATAACCTCTCTGTTACCGTCCGTTGCCCTTAACTCTACATATTGCTGTCGATTGCTGAGGTATGAACGAAATCAATTTTGCTGTTTCCCTCGTATCCCATAGTGTTTCAGTTTACATAGTAAGATTTCATGGTCAACTGTGTCAAAAGCGGAAGATAAATCTAAGAGCTTCTAAAAAACGATAAATTAAAACATGTATGTCAGAAATGTTCATTTAGTTCTTTATATGTGGATGTAAGAAGAAGGATTTTTTGTACCTCTTAACCAGTGAGCCAATTTGCTAGAAACTCGCTGAGAATATTTACAGAATTACAAAAGTTCAAAAGTAATGAACTCGTAATGTAAAAATATTAATGTAGAAATATGTGTTATTACAGTATGAGCTAGAACTATGAAAGTTCTCTGACGTAATGTCATAGCTGTAACTTTTAAAGGTGCGGTGCTATTGACCTGAAATTTTATTTATGTAGATACCTGAATTATAATAAGTAATTATAGAAAAGGTTAAAGATCCTGAAGTTTTAGTTTGATTAATCTTTGTATTAAACCTCAATATATTAAAATAATACAAAGTAACTCAGATACGAGAGTATCGTGCATCCTATTTGAGCTACTGATTGGCTTTTGTTTCTGTTTTTTATTTGTATTCAGAAAAATCCAACGAGCGGCGAATATGGAATACGTGATACACTCGCCAACGCATATCGAAGTAATCGGCTCAATCTGACAAATTTTATTTGGATCATTGGAAAACGTAATAAATGTAACAAATGAGATATAATGACATTCAAGATATAATTAGTATTAAGATCATGTAAAATTATAACCTTTAGGTATTGATGGTACTATAAAAAAATATTCTATTATATTCCAAATGTAACTAATTGCTCGAATGGATATAAATTGATGCATGGATGGATGAAGAAGAGTGGTAAAGTGGAGTGGACGAATGGTATGTTTACCTATTATTATCTATCTATATTATCATGGATATATTTAGTTGTTATTGTGGTTCGTGAATTTTTTTATTAAATAAATAAATTTTACAATTATTTCATTAAGATAACGTAAGAGCAGCACAGCTGGTCCTCCCAAATGGGCGATCAACGAGCGTATACCTACTACTAAGTATCTTTATTTACAGAACTTATTCATGTTTTAACTTCTCCAAGTACGAGACGACCTCGCCGCAGCAATATTCAGAAAACAAATAGCATTTCCTTTGTGCAAACGTAACTGTGGTCGAGTCTGAGTTCCAAGCCCAGGTCCACCGCCACCCGGCAGTTCCCAACAACCTCCTTAAACATCCCACTTAAACATAATTCCCATTCTTAAGTTTACCTTGAAAGTTAAGCTAGTTTATTCATTGTGGCGATGTTAATAGAATTTCTTATTGAATAAACTAAAGTTGAGTGTTATTTTAAAGTTCTGAAGAGCTTTTCGTAACAATTAGTTTGAACTCTAAAAGTATGTATACACGGTCGGAGATTATTTCAAGTGTTTCGTGAAAGTTTTAAAACTTTTTTTTATTTGCGGAAGCAAGTTTCTCGGGAAACTTGGTAAATTTTCTGGTGCTATGTTTTGCACTGCTGACCGTGCTTCCCCAACCAAGGCCCCATGCCTTGGAGGGAGCGGGTCGGTGATCGCCTTGTCTACACTGCGATCAATCAGAGAAAAATTACTATTACTAGCGGTCCGCCCGCCTTCGCACGGGTATTTAAAATTATTTTTGTTAAATGTTTTTTTAAACATTCATCGAAAAAAATAATTTTGTGTTCTCTGTCGTGGTATATTTAAAAAAAAATGGGGTTCGGTATGAAAAAAATACTGATTTTTTTTTATTTCCGACGTTTCAACATGTTTGCACTCTGTCGTGGTCACGAGAAGACCACGAGTCTTCTCGTGACCACGACAGAGTAAATAGTCTATGTTCATCACGGAAAGTTAAGGATTCTAAATCGGTCCAGTAGTTTCGGAGCCTATTCAATTCAAACAAATAATCAAATCTTTCCTCTTTATAATATTAGCATATTTATTTTAAGAATTTACATAAAAAAACATAAAATTCTTTATTCAACACAAATACAGACGGAAAAGTTGCAAATACTTTTCCTAAACAAACAATTTTCGACAACTTTTATCGGACCTCCTGCACATTGTGTACCGAGACGCAGTTTGAAGTGTAACTTTCAGTTAGGAGTCATCTAGACCTCCTGCAGGAGGGAACGGGAAGCGCCCGACTGGAACGCTCTGACGGCGGCGATGGTGGGGAGCGGAGGCGAGAGCGGGGGCTGATACTCATTTAACTTCATTATGGTTTAACAACAAACCTATTTTGTGTTGGAAGAACACCATGTTTCATCCCTTAACGAGGGACTTCATCAGGGTGAGTGCGGCTCACGTCGCGTATCGCCTCAATGCGCTCATTTCACTTCGTTATTTACCATAAAAAGTTTACATAAAGTCAAACTAAGATTTGCAGTGCTATTCCTATTGAAAACTATACTAACCATTCAAATATAGCTAAGTGTTCAAGCAAGCAAAAATAAATAAAATACTATTCATTGGCAAAAGTTTTTGATAGGTAACTCAAATGAGCAAGCAATAGGCAGGTACAGCTATGAATGTATCAATGGGTACTGATCCCGTGAAAGATAGATTCTCACCGTAAATAAAATTCCTCTCGCTCGCACAGTCGGCACACCATCGTTAAAAGCGTTTAATAAAATCGCTCCACTCACGCTGCCGTCACGGCCTTACTCTAATTAATTACCCCGAAAACTTCAATCAAAAGGTTTGAATATGGTTATTTATAGGAAAGGTTATTTTAGAGAAGCTTTATAAGCAATCACCTCAATCTGAGATGAGGGCGACTTTCATTATGTTAATTTATACGGACGGTGGTAGACGTGGCAAGTTATTGTCCAATAAATGTTTTCGCCGATATATTTTAATTAATATTATTTAACCATGATGAATAAATAAAATAACACTGCTTCTTGTTACTCTTAAAAAATGACAGTTGCACTTAAAGTTGATGATTCACTCCGAGAATATTCATCCAATTTTATAAAAAGCTTCATCAAAAGTAAAATTTATTCACCGATATGAAAACTAAATTTCCCAGAAACTCTTTTATATTTCACTAGGAAATGTGTAGCGAACTCGTAGCAATCAACATGGTATTAATATTTAAAAAAAATTACGCACGGGTTCCATTAGGGATCCCAAACTTTTTTGAAAATATTCTATAGCCTATCGTCAGGGATAATTGACCATTCCAATGGTGAAAACTTTTCAAATCGGTCCAGTTGCGGTGCCTATATAATACAAACAAACAATCAAATCTTTTTCTATACCTTTATACCTAATTGGGTGGGGTATGCTTATTTAACGACCCGATGTCCTCCAGGAAAGCCAGGACTATTTGGTGGTCGACGTGTTCGTACAGATCCTAATGCTTTGGTCAGTGATCTTCTTTCGCAGCACTGCAGACACGTGTGTGACACGTTACGACATAACGCATGTTATATTGAATACATTACATATTTATTTATTTGAGTAATATTTTAAATATTTTTGAAATATTAGTAGGTAGGTACTTAGAAATTACTATTTTACAGATTATTAATAATAATTAGAAACATTTAACAAGTCACTTTTTAAATTAATTACTATACATTGATCTTTTATACAAATAACTTTGTACCGTGACACTTTAGGAATATGGTGACTATAGCTTTTTAGTTTTATTTAAATGTCCCCAAGCGATTATATGGGAATTATCGTGCGCCGCCATAACATAGGTAGGTAATGATGGACGTTGATTTAGCCAAAATCTTCGCACCTCGCTAGCTACCACATCTGGCTACGAGATGGGACTAAAGGGCACTATTTATTACAAATTATACCGCACTTACACCGCTTGAGTTTAAAACTTCGTCTTACACCGCACACATTAAGTGTACGTGACATCGATCACACTAGACTGTAATTCCACAGTGCAGGTACATGCACAAGTACGTACCCTCACCGCAATCACACCGCTCAATTAAACCACCTATCGCGCTGTACATTATCCCGCACAGCCGCATTTCCCTCCTGCATTTATTCCGCCCAGGTATACCGAGGCAGGGCGGGCGCGCTGCACCACGCCGCCGCCACGCCGTCGCCGCGCCGCGGTACGCAGGTTTGCAAGACGAGTTTACTTGCGATTTGAATAATCACGTGAGTGAAACGTACCTTTAATTACTTACGTGGAAGAGTTTGGCGTATGCATACATTTTCTTAAAAACTATTGAACATTTTCACTGCATGATTATTAAGTATATGAATTGATTGTTAAGCTAACAGTTAGTTCAATAATCAATACATAATAAGGATTGCTATCAAGTGACTGGAAATTTTGATACATTTTTTTGTTAAAAATCATGGCACGCAAAAATTGTGAGAGATGGTCCATTCCATATTAAATTTATTTATCATATTTCCAGCGATCTTATTGGAAAACAAACCCCTATTAACATCTTAGGGAAAACAGCCTCAATTATAATTGTAATTTCAATAATTTAAAAACAAAATTGCAATGCCATAATGTAAGAAGCATAAACCTGCAATTCGCGGCGGTTCGCGGTGCGCCGCACACTCGCGGCATTCCTCACACTAAGCGGCGGCGCGGGGCGGCGGCGGGGCGAAGAGGGCCGGTCTCGCACTTCTTCGATGCTCACACGGGACGATTATAAACGAACAATCAAAACAAGAAGTAGGTTATCAAAAAAAAATCATTTGCTCTGTTTTCTATGTTGAACAATCCTAGTAAAAATAATATACCTTTACCTACCAATACCTTTTAGTTCAACTAAAAAATAATTGTTATTTAGATCCAACTTGTTCCGGATATACGCGAGTACGAAACACTTAACATTCCCTATCTGGAAACTAATGAAACGATTTTGATTAAACTTGCAGTCCTCCCTAGTTGAACAATACCTAGATCAACGTAAAACTACGAATATTTAAATCGAACTTGTAGTTCCGGCCAGGCGGGCGGGGATAGCGAGGAAAAACCCTTTTGAAATTTAGCTAGTTTAGAGGCTGATATAGAGTAACAAATACGAAACATGTAACATACTGAGCATTTTGATAACCTCCTTTTTTGAAGTCGGCTAAAATATACCTTCTTAGACAGTTATTTTCATAAACCTTGTGTTAGGAACCTAGATAAATACTATTCTAATACATATAACAGCAGTACATGGTGAAAATATCCTCAAATTAAATCATTTTGGTATTTATTAGTATGGGAAATTCATAAGTCACCGGTGCCTTAATACGAACGAACCTTCGTATAAAGCGCTATCCACACATTTCCGGGAACTCGTCCCGGCCGTGTTCCGTCAGAGACGGGGAAAAAATCGGTTACGTACAAATTGTATGAACTTGTTCACACAGCTCCGTGTCAGGGGTCAGGAAATTTTATGAACTTGTTCACACAACTCGGAACACGGATAGCCCTGACCCGGAACTGCGGCTCTATTGTCTAACTCAACTGGTAATCGTAATCGGCTTCAGTTTGGCATTTCAAACCTAGCCTGGACTTCGATTGTCACTTTCATATTGTGTAAATAGCTGAAACCGAAGACCAGTTGAATACTTTAGACAATACCGACAACATTCTGACTGGGTCTACAACTGGTCATCGGTTTGAAGTTCACTGGTAATAGATTTCAAGTTAGACAATAAGGCTGCTGACCCGGAAATGTGTGGATAGCGCTTAAAAGCACCCCCTGAGATCGCGGTGCGCGGCGCGGTTACCTACGCGGTAAGGTACGGGGCGCCGCAAGTGTTTTGGAATAATGACTTGCATGAGAGTTTTAGGAACTTATTGTACGTGAAGTTTGGGCTTAATTCTTAGGAGTTCCGTAATTGAGTACCTACCGCAGGACGCAGATGAGAATCATTCCGTGCAGAAGCGTCTTTGAGGGTTCTTTGCACTTCTTACAGCTATTAGTAGCTACATACCATGCGCATCTATACTAATATTACAAAGAGGAAAGATTTGATTGTTTGTTTGAATTGAATTGGCTGCGAAAGTACTGGGCCGATTTGAAAAATTCTTTCACCATTAGATTCCAAAATTTTCCGTTATGAACATATGTAGGCTAAAGAATATTTAAAAAAAAAATTAGGATTCTGCATGAAATTTGATTTTTTTGTTAAATACCCGTACGAAGCCAGGGTGGACCGCTAGTTTATCTATGTTGTGGTTTACTGACATTACTATAAGTCTGTATGTTTGTTATTTGATAAATTTTACGCCACGTGGCGAGTGAGGGGATTTTTTTAAAATTAATATTTGTAAGGGCTGACAAAGAGCGTATAATCCTTATTATTATAACAAATTCCTGTTGTCTACTAATTTGGTGAGCCTTCTCAAAAGGTCAGTCGGACAAACTTATTAAATTTGCCTCAGCCCTTGGGCGTGATTGATACTAAATTACTTGTGTCGTACAATAACGTTTATCAAAATTAACTTAACAAACTTCATCAAAATAAATCACAGTACACATATGGACCAGTATCGAAACTAAGCCTAGTTGATGAAATAAATACCTACGCTTCATTATAGCATGTAACTTTACGGCGCGCGCAGACACTGCAGCGCAGGTGGCGCGTGGGCAACGCTCATGAGCGGCTGCAAACCGTACCGTGTTTCAATCCGAAAATGCATGTGATTTCTACCTAGCAATTAAAAAAACATTTCTTAATATGTCAATCTTAATTATTACAAACGATTCACATAAAAGTACTTGCGTCTACTACGACACGTCGGAATTCTTTAAAGGATTTTTTGTATAAAATATTCTCATTAGATATCATTCTCATAGATATACAACCTGAAAGACGGCGGTTTAGCCGCCGCCGTCATTCTGGATTTTCAAATAAATTCAAGAATTCATTATGATCAATTACACGGACTCATTATTCGATAACAATAATAATAATAGTACATTTTTCTTATATTAATCAGCAGGAAGTTTAAAATACGAAAGCTCCGGTTTCGATGAAATTGAGTTCACACAGCTGTATACAATAACGCAATATTATCGAGCATTTTTCAAAAAACTAAATTACGCTTACGCATGACCGCTCGTCGCGACGCGACAACCGCTACTGACAGCACTGCGAAAACCCCTTAGAGCTCTCGTAGATGCGCATGCTTGTGTGAGTGAGCAGTTTCGAGCGTTTGTAGGTAGTTTCCACACTGTCTATATGTACAGTACACTGTGATTAAATACTTTAAGTTCTAAATAATGTTATAGCTTTAGTACGTATCCGAAATGAGTGCACAGAATGCACAGATGGCTTACTTCGTATATTTCCAATAGACGACAAGCTGTAGTTATAGGTGACACACGTAGTGACTATATCACCATTACTTCTGGCGTTCCTCAAGGTTCCATATTGGGCCCACTACTTTACAATGCCTACCTGTTTGACATCGGAGCCTGTTTTACCTACGCAAAATACCTAATGTTCGCTGACGATAAAAAAATTTACATAAAAACAAATAGTACAGAAACATGTCTTAAATTACAAGAAGATCTTGACAATCTATCAGCTTACTACACTAGAAATAGAATTACCGTTAATGCTTCTAAATGCCAACACATTACATTTACCCGTAAACTTAAGCCTATAAAATTCAATTACAAACTAAGTGATAATATAATCGTTAAAGTAAATTCAGTCAGAGACTTGGGTGTTATACTGGAGTCGAAGATTATGATGACTGAACACATAGACACAATAGTTAATAAAGCGTATAAACAGTTGGGATTCATAAGGAGAGTAACTAAGCCATTTAGCAGCATTGAATGTATAAAAGTACTTTATTTTGCTTATGTCAGAAGTATTCTAGAGTACTCATGCTGTATATGGTCTCCGCGTTATGCAGTTCATATAAATAGACTTGAAAATATTCAAAAGCAATTCATAAAATACTTGGGTTTTAAAAGCTATCAGAAATTTGATAACTCAAATCGGTTGTAAGTATTTCAATATTGATACTCTAGAACAAAGGCGGAGACAATACGATATGGTTCTCTTGCATGATATTTTCAATGGCGCAATAGACAGCAGTGAACTATTAGCAAGAATTTCATTACAGGCTCGCACCGTTGCTTAATATGCCCCAAGTATCGACCAATTATGGCCAAAATTCAATATTGTGTAGATTAGTTTTAACATATAATAAAGTCTACCCTGATCTGGATATATTCCATTCTTCCAAAAAGGGGTTCAAAAAACAAATAAGACAACGTAACTCAGAACTATAACTTTTCCAAATTTATCATAGATTTAAATATGATAGTTTCAAATTATTACAATTAAGACACAGAACACACACACACACATACACGCAGGTGGCTCCTGTTGCCCGGACTCTTAAGAGACCGGTGTCCTCAGGGGCCCTACACAAACACATACTCACACACACGCGCGCTCATATCATAAATATTTAATAATGATTTCTGTATGTATAGATAACTTAATTTAGTATTATAACTCTTTCTCTTTCTCTATTTTTAAAACTTTGCTGTTTCCTTTTTTATATTAATCTGTGTAATCCTTTTTGGCCTTATTGTTAACTAAATTTTAATTATTCTAATATTTACTGTAACGCTGTGGTTTACCTCAATAAATAAATAAATAAAAAATATTTAAATACTAGCAGCCTGCCCCGGCTTTGCACGGGTATTTTACAGAATTTTAAGTTATTACATTCGTTAGATTAGGTACTTTATTATTGAAGTTTTCATAGGGATCACCAACTTTAAAAATATTCTATAGCCTATGATTATCATTCTAATGATGATTTTTTTTTCCAAAAAGGTCCAGTAGTTTCGGAACCTATTCAATTCAAACCACAAAGAAACAATAAAATCTTTCCTTTTTAAAATTGTACCTTTACCTCCTTTACCTACATAAAGACCAACAGGGAACACTTTATTTTTTGGCATTGCCTTTTCTATCGCACCGCTATAATATCGCCTACATCGCATGGTTCCAATCTTAAAGTTTTTATATTTTTTGACATTGAGTTTCCTCCCGCACCTAGTAACGAATTGTGATGTCTATGACAATCCATAACTGACACTGGCTGAGTCGTCGTAGCAAAAGTGGTGCCATAAAAAAAGAAGTTGAAGTTGAGTCACAGCAAAAGTAAGCAGCGCAAAAAAAGAAGTTGATATATAGCGCTATGGTTTTATTATTGAAGTTTTTACATGGATCTCTAACTTTTTGAAAATATTTTATAGCATATGTTCATAAGGGAAATTTTAGGATTCTCATGGTGAAATAATTTTTCAAATTGGTCCAGTAGTTTCGGAGCCTATTCAATTCAAACAAACAAACAAACATACAAACAATCAAATCTTTCCTCTTTATAATATTAAGTATAGATTTACGACTAAAGCGGTACATAAAAAAACTGTATTCCCTCAAACCCATGAAATAGTACGAAACTAATGAGAACTAAAAGCCGAATCAGCATAAATCGCAGCCGCAGGTGTACCTCCCCCCTTCACAGCCACAGAACCCCCTCCCTCCCCCCGCCCCTGCCCACAAGCGCGATAGTGCGATTAGCAGATATTTAAGGATTTTCAGCTTAAATGTGGCTAATTATAATAATGGCTATGGGCTGCGGTAACTGAGGGTTTCATAGAGGTGCAACGCTGTTGTTTGGTTAATAATAAATAATTGATTTCATATTAATTCCCCAATCTACACTCAAAATGGGCAATATTATTATATTATTAAACCATAATGAGTTCTCATTTCATATTGAATTTAAGTATATACATAATAAATAATTTCAGGAGTATAGTGCTGCTAAAATACTGGTTCTATGGACAGGCCGCGCTTTTTTAGACTTTAATAAAACGTTGTGTGAATAAATGTTCTGGTCGACATGCGCTGGTCTACGAACTACGAACCAGTGAAACAGCTCGATCAAAGCGGAACAATATTAATTAAGTCGGCTTGTCAGCGGACCGGACGACGACCGGACAACGACCGGACATCGACCGGACATCGGCCGTGGCGGCAGCGTACATTCAAACACGGAATCCACGTCCATTGTCAATCATCGTTATTGTCAAAAGAAAGTATTCTATACAATTAAATACTTTCTTGTTATTCCTGTACCCTGCCTATCAGAATAAATGGATTTTCTTTCTTCTTTCTTTCCTTAATAGGTTAGTAACTCCTTAACAAATAGTCAAAGCTAATAAAAGATATTGTGTAAAGATAAGTGTACCTATGCAAAGCCACGGGCAAAAGCTTGTCATGATCAGAGTTCCCCGAAATTATCAGTCGCTTTATAGTGACAAACAGAACAATCAATAAGTAAACATCAATTCGATGCAGGTCATGTTTAAACTTTCGACCTGAACCTACCAACAACGGTAGTAAAAATATTTCATACCAAGTTTTTTGACAGGAAAAACAGCGAAACACAAAGCGTACTCGCAAACATAATAACAGCCCGTGCTCGTAGGTAAAAATCTAAAATTATTCCTGTCGCTATGGGAACACTGAAAACCAACTACATTGTGTAAATCGGTCACCAACCAACAATACTTTCAAACAGAAATTCGCCTTGTCAGGTTAGAATAGTTAAATCTTCAGACACACACCGGAGCGTCATTGTGTATTAAAAAAAAACTATTTTTGGCGAATCTTACCTATATAGATAACAACTAACTATGTAGGTTAGTACTTAATATAATCATCAGTTAAGTACATATAAAACCAGAGAAACTATGTAAATAATTAATGGTATGGAATATATTTCAACCATGTGCTAGATCCTCAAGCAATTCCCCTTTTAATTTAGTTATTAGCAGAAATTTACGTTGGGCTGCCGCTGTTTGTTGCATATACATTGTAAATTAGGGCTCCGCACGTAATTTGAATAACGGAACAGCGTGCGAGAAAACGTGGAGATACTGAGAATCTGTTTTAATTACTTAAGTATGTAAAAAGTAGCGAGTTTTCTTTGCGCTAGATTCTAAGTGAAATTAAACGCAGTGCCGTACAAGGAATAATTTTACGAACACGTTCACATTATCTGCGTATTGATTTTATAATTTATCGTAAAACATTTCCTTAGCCGTGTTATTCCTGATATTTTTAGAAACTTACAATAGCCCCTCTAACAAACTGAATTGTACTAGGCCGTTCAGCTAAGGTGTCTTTTTGATATTAGGCCCATTTGCTATTAGGTCATTATGCTGCTATTAGGACGTTATGCTAATATGCCGTTTTGCTTTTAGGACGTTCTGTTAATAGGGCGTTCTGCTAAACATGACCACCTGATATTGTTGAGAATTGTTGTCACACGTTACCTAGATTATTCCACCCAAAACGAGTTATTGTCTAAGGTTACCTAGATTATTAGAAGGTAGAACATAAGTGTAATGTCCTTTCTATACGAAACGCTTTTTTTTACGTTAAAAGTATGATCTTCACTTAATAGTACCTACTGAATAAATCAGACTGTAATTTTACAGTCTGTTATGACTGTAAATTTACTGATTGTCTCTTGTGTATACAAGAAATAATGTCTGGGTATAATTAATTTATCTTAAAGTCGTTCGAGTACTGGAGTATCAGGATCTCTAAAATCATCAAAATTTTCAACCAACCGCTTAGAACATCTTATAATACATCTTGTGCATCTGCTGTACACACTAGTACGTAGATACTATTAAGGTAATGTGCAGGGCATCTCCCAAACAATAGCAATCACCCGGAAAATTCAAGGGAAATCAAAGTAATTAACCGTTACAGAATCAATGCCGCTTAAACCGTGACCCTCCGTCATTTAAACGTCTTTTGGATATTGCCTGCCGAAAGCGGCTGCTTCCGGTTTGATCCGGTAATACTCGTAGCTTTCCTTTGAATATTACTGGAGAAATCAACAATTTAATCTCAAACCTATTTTTGTTTTAATTGAAACCCTAAATGGATTGTTTTATTTTGAGTGTCCATTTAACAATAATGCTACAAATTCGTTGTACAGTCAAGGAAATGATGAAAGCTTGAAGCTACCGTAGCATTTCAAATGAATCATTTGTATTTGTATTTGAAGCGTCGCCGCGGAAGGTTTATTATGTTCCCGTGGTTCGGCCAAAAAAAAATGGCGAGAGAGGATCACCGGAGAGGTTTTAGTGGGTATTACGTCCTTCTTAGGACGTCGAGTCCCACATAATTCTGGTCCCCCCCAGACCAGTTTATTCGTAAAGGAATTTCCTCGTCGTAAAAGAAAAAAAAAAAAAAAAAAAAAAAAAGGCGTCTTCAGCTATCTACATGCTGCAAGCAGTCCTTCACCCACGAACCACAAGGCGTCCTACACTACGTATTCCGAGTCTCAGTCGCAATATCCTTTCTGAACTAGAACACGTTTAGGTACCCTAACTGTCGTCAGGGGATATATATGTATAATGGCCGGTATGGCCATATATTGAGCATCGTCGACAACTTTGTTTGGAATGCATGGCTGTCAGTATAAAATTATATTACACTTAGCGGCACAATTAACCGCCCACCCTTTAAAAGTGGCAAATTTTGATGTTTTCGCAGTTGTAAGTTATTGGGCTTAAATAAATCAAGTGTGAAGGAAATGTAGTGACGAAAAAATTACAAAGTACTAACATAACTTTGTTTTTTTATACGCATAAGTTGTGAATAGGATAAATATCGAACTTCGTCTCATTATCGTTATCGTTGCCATACTGCTTAAATTGCTTTAGTGGCAATAAAAGTAAACAATTAGAGTTTGTTTTGGTTTCATAACTTAAAGCTGGTGTTTGGACATCACAAACATGCCGTTTGATGGTAATTCTGTGGCGAGAGCCGTCGCTCTTGTCGACGAAGGGTTTGGTCAGCGTTACGTGGCGCGGAAGCTTGGTGTCGCACGTACCACCTTAAGGGATGCAGTGAAACGGTTTCGGGAAACTGGCTCTTATGAGCGAAGACCAGGACAGGGCCGAGAAAGATGCACCTCCGCTCGTGATGACCGATTTCTAAGAAATCGGTTCACTACAGCTGTTGAGGCACGAAACCAACTTCGTGAGGTTCGCAATGTTCAAGTGAGTGAAAGAACCGTGAGAAGAAGACTAGGAGAGAATGCCCTTGGAGCTTTTCGACCATCTCGAGTGCCACAATTGCTCGTAGGCCACCGGAGAGAAAGACTTGAAGAATGGAATATGGAACATTGGAAGAATGTTATGTTTACTGACGAAACAAGAATATGCTTGCACGGTCCTGACTGACGGTCGCTAGCGTGTATACAGACGCAAGAATGAAAGGTTTGCACCATGCACTGTTGTGGAAACAGTAGGTTACCAAGGTGGCTCTATCATGATATAGGGCGGCATTACTTACGAAGCACGCACCGACTTGGTTATCTTCGAAAGAGGTGGAATAAATGCTCAGAGGTATGTAACAGAAGTGTTGGAACCTCATGTAATGTCATTTGCTCCATTTATTGGCGAAGATTTTTTATTAATGCAGGACAACGCTCGCCCCCACGTTGCTAGAGTTGTTACCGCGTACCTGGATACCGTCGGCATTCGAAAATTACAATGGCCATCCCGGAGTCCAGATTTAAATCCTATTGAACACTATGGGACAATTTAAAAAGACGTGTTCGAAGCCGCATACCAGCTCCAACCACCTTAGATGAATTAAAACAATCTGTGATTGAGGAGTGGCAGAACATTCCACAACAACAGATCAAAGATGTCATCGACTGATGGAAGTCTTGAGAGCTAGAGGTGGAAATACGCACTATTAGAATTCATTTATTCAGCAGATTTTTTTATTTTTAAGCCATTTCATAACATTTGTTAATTTACGGTCAAGGTGTTTTTCAGACTTTTTTATAAATAAACGTAATAATTAAAAACAATATTATCTTTCATTTTACTTCAAAATACCTACGTTATGAAATAACATTCAAAAGTATTGCCACAATTTCTTTTTTTAACCAAAATCGTAAAAAATCAAGGTGGGCGGTTAATTGTGCCGCTGCGTCGCTATACTATGTAAGTGAGTAACAATCTGGAGATACTCGTAGTTACAATGAATTAATTGTATTGTATGAAGTGATGGTTGGAATCCGATGGCGACCCGCGGCGTCTGTCGTGTCGTGTTCGGTATCGGATGACGGGTGACGCGACATTCATCATCGCCGATAAAGCAGAGCTCCTGTCGCAGAGGCGGGAACGATTTGCAACAATACGCTGGGGTGCTGCGAGCCATACGCTTTCAGAGAGCCATACAGGATTACTTTTATAGAACTACAGCGGTTCCATCAGTCAGAGTTCAGATGGATCGCTCTGCAAAATTCGGTGATATGATAGGGTACATTTTCCAACTTATTTCAAAAAACTTCAAAATTTTTTCCTTGTAAACCTTTTATTTTTAATTTTATCACCTAAATCTGTACACAATTTTATATTTTTATGTTGATAATTTTCATTTTCTTACAGTTTTATTTTCCGTTTAATTAACTCAATCTATGTCACCTACAGCCGCACGAAAATAAATTAATATTTAAAAGTATTAATATTTTAAATTTAAAGTTAATTGTTTGCAGATATTAAAGAAAAATCTTTATTATCTATTCAATAAAAGCTCACCTTGGATTTCATTTGTCCACAACTTACTCGTCAATGTTGTGTAGGCTTTTCGCTCATGACTTCTCCCACTGTTTACAGTCCATTGCGCCCTAACTGGGCGGCGCGGCGGCGCGGCAGCCGGCGGCACAAGTTTTGCAAGTTCGCAGCATTGGTCCGCTAAGTGCCGAGCATCGCCTCGAGAACTGCAGTGCTACTCAGATAGTTAATGTTTGCGCAGATTTGCATAGTTCTGCGATCGATCCATTGTTGGCTTTCACTATTTGCATGGATATTGGATAAGCCTGGTTGGAGTTATAATTGCATCGATGATTTCACTAAGCTTTGCTCTTACAAAGCTTTTAAAGGATTTTAGAATGTAACAGAATACAAAATACCTGATTATACCACACTAGCGGTCCGCCCCGGCTTCGCACGGGTATTAAACAAAAATCTCAGAAATTATACACACTACCTAACACGATGGGTTTCACAGTTTTCATACGGATCCCTTACTTTTTTTAACAGCATTGGGATTTTTGACATTGACTCGACACTCCATAACTGACACTGACCGTAGAGAAAAAGCAAGCACCGAGCGTATATATTCAACCTCCTTTTCTATTCTGACGCGCCTTAATAGAAAAAGAGGTTGAATATACAGCGCATGGTTCAATTATTGAATTTTTCATGCGGATCCCTAACTTTTTTGAAAATATTATATAGCCTATGTTCATCACGGAAAATTCAGGATTCTAATGGTGAAAGAATTTTTCAAATCGGTCCAGTAGTTTCGGAGCCTATTCAATTCAAACAAACAAACAAACAAACAAACAAACAAACAAACAAACAATCAAATCTTTCCTCTTTATAATATTAGTATAGATATAGATAAAGAAAGAAAACATTACAAACAGACAAGCTTAAGTAAAGGAAGTATAAAGGGCGGCCTTATCGCTATCAGCGATCTCTTCCAGGCAACCTTGGGATGAACTGGACAAAAGGTCTGTCGTAGAAAGAGGTAGTGTGTGCAGGTACTTTTAAGATGAGGGTTTCAGAGGAACGCAAAGAGAGAGAATGAGAGTTTGAAAGGAATTCGAAGCAGTCCTTGAGATAGGAAGGGCTCGGAGGATAGAATAAGATACTGTACAAGAGAGTTCAAAGTCCATAGATGTTTCGCAGACAAAAGAGTGCTTTACAGGTTGAGTCTGATTTAACTTCCTTTAAATCCAGTCAATAAGCTGTGCGTTGGAGAAATACAAATTAAAGCGTATTCTAAAGTGATAAAGGAAGGTGTCAATTCCCACGAAATGTTTAAGATTGATCACAAGGCGTTCGTCTTGAAACCAGATATTAGCGGATGCGTACAGTACAGATTAATTTCAAAGCGTTAAGGGTGCGCAACTTTAGGTCGATAATATCTTGTAAATGTTTATTTGTTTTTCAAATAACAGCAGCCTTATTGTCTAACTTGAAATCCATTACCAGTGAACTCCAAACCGATGACCAGTTGTAGACCCAGTCAAAATGTTGTCGGTATTGTCTAAGGTATTCAACTGGTCTTCGGTTTCAGCTATTTACACAATATGAAAATAACAATCGAAGTCCCGGCCAGGTTTGAAATGCGGAACTGAAGCCGATTACGATTACCAGTTGAGTTAGACAACAGAGCCGAAGGGGGGGAATGCTTCTATCCCACGCATCGACCAATCTATACTATATAATTCTATATAAAAAAATATAATTCTATATTAATCAAAAGTAGAACCCTTTGTAATTTTATCACTATGTTTTACTCAGAAACTAGTAATCTTTAACAGACACATACAAAACTGACTAGTTCGGATCATCATAGTCAGCCTATAATAGTCCACTGATGGACCTCTATTAAGGGAATAATAAGCGCCATAGATGGCAATAAGTTTTCATCATTTGCCCATAATCCCCACGCTGGGCATGCGAGTTGGGGATCGCAGTTTGGTGGAGTTTTTCTGCAGAGGGCGCTGCTCCCCGTCGTGTTTCCCTTAGTCGCCTCTTACAACACCCACGGGAAGAGTTTGGATTGTGAAATTCTATGCCGACACCGCACGGCAACTAGTTCGGATAAATAAGATGAATAATTTAACATCCAGTGATAAGAATAACTGAAACGAACTAATGTTATGCCAAATTTACGAATACATCGGTCGTGAAATATTGAACCAATAATTGATCACACCCACCGGTACTTTTATATTAATCTGGTGTACCGCGGTACAAATTATGCAAATAAATTATAAACAAAGGCAGCTGCGGGGTGACACCCTGTAGCGGGGGCTTAGAGGGGCTTTCTTTTCCTTAAGTAAAGGAAATAAGAATAATGCTGAACGGTTGTGAAGGTATTTATGAAAATTTAGCTGACAGATGGCTGCTTGATGGGGAAGATGGCGCAAAAACTGGCTCGTTCAGAAATGGAAATCGTCTTGGAGGAAAATAATAAATGACTACAAAACATCGAAAGGTCAAGGAACAAAGGAAATTACAGGAGAATGCAGGCTGAGAACAAGAAGTGGCTGAATCCAGAATTTATCATGGCACGTCCTGTTACCTACTATCAGCCTTTATCGTCGAAAGTTGTACAATAAACGAATACTTGTGATCGGTGATTACCTCTCGGCGCGAGAGGGCCGGGCCCAGCCAGCGAGGCGCGACTTTCAATAGATCTATTTGCATTCCGGGAACTATGCAAATCACACGCTCGTGCGCGGTGCGGATTCGATTACAGTAAAGGGCCTATTCGATGTATTCACTCATAGTGTTTAAAAGCGTGTTTTACGTAATCTTAAAAGAGTGGAATTCATTATCATTATCAACCAAGTGAATACCTAGGTACTTTAAATAAAATAAATACTTATTTCGGCAGTACACTGCGCTAACGGTCACTTGGCGAACTTGCAGACCTTTATAAGAGCTCCACTAAGAAAGCTTGACGTTAAAAAACTATTCAAGTGGCTAAGACAGTGCGATTTTTTCTTCCGTGCCTCGATCGTACAAACAAACGCAGCATCACACACCGAAGTGTAGTGCGATCCCAAATTCAGAAACTGAAATCGAAACAAAAACAAGAAACAAACACGGCTTCTGAGCAGATCACCCGATTAATCTCAAGCAACAATAGCTACAAACTTCCAGCCAGCTCCCTACTTTAGCGAAGTCGATAAGGTCGAAAGTTCCCTGCAGTAATTAACCGGGGCAGGGTGACACAACACTATTAAAAACTTGGTCCGGAGCTTGCAGCTATCGCGAGCTCGTCTTGTACAACTTTCTGGTTATTTTAGATTATGAAGATTAACGCTGTCATTTTATGATTGCGATTTAATGCTTCTGAGTCTTTCACGTGCACACATACTGCCTCATGGCGCTGTCCTTCGCGTATCTGTGACGACCTCTGGGGCTAAGGTCCGCCTGCGCCGTAGAAGGTTGCGGTTTCGATTCCCGCTTCGGGACAAATATTTTTACGATCTGCAGATATTTGTTCAGAGAGTTCTGGTCGTTTTCTATGTATAATCAAAAATATCTATAATTATACATACATATGTATGTAATAATATTGTATTATGTATATCAGTCATCTAGTACCCATAACACAAGCTTGGGGCTTGATGATGTTGTGTGGATTGTTCAGCATTATTTATTTAATTATTTATTTATTTATCTCACACTTTGTCATGTTTGTCCTTTTGTCACATACGTACATTATAATCCGTCTTAGAATGCACCAATCTCTTCCCGCAGGTGTGGTAAGCGGCCCCTGAGGGAAACCACCGGTGGGCGGCAGCAACGCCCTCTGAGAACAATATACCACTGGACTGCGATCCCCAACTCGCCCTAACAATTACGTGACAAATATGGATACTTAATACTCTTCATCATCATCATCAGCTCATGTTAAGCAGTCTCCAGCAGTAGACATAGGGCCTGTCATGACACGGCCTCCCGCAATGATAGTTAATACCCATAACCACATCATATTGGGGTAATCCCCCATATCATACAACCGTAGTTGTTGATATTCTGGCACATCAAGATCTTTTAAATCTTTTTACTAATCAACAACTATCTATAGACGAGAGACATTTTGGTCCATTGTTTGGTTGGTACATACAGTACTTCTTCTTTAAGGGTATCGATCGAGATCAGTTTCGAAACGGTTTCACTTTTCTCTATCCTTTTTGAAATCTTTCTTAACGCATCAACTATGTCAGCTATTAACTTGACATCTATATCTATACTAATATTATAAAGAGGAAAAATTTGATTGTTTGTTTGAATTGAATAGGCTCCGAAATTACTGGACCGATTTGAAAAATTCACCATTAGAATCTTAAATTTTCCGTGATGATAGTGAGCATAATATTTTAAAAAAGTTAGGGATCCGTATGAAAAATTCAATAATTAAACCATGCGCTATATATTCAACCTCTTTTTCTATTATGTATTGTATTGTATTATGTATTGTGTATTATGTTTAATTGGTGCTTGCTTTTATCTACGGCCAGTGTCAGTTATGGAGTGTCGAGTCAATGTCAAAACAAATACGACAAGTGCGAGTGTAACTCGCGCGCCGAGGGTTTTGAACTTTTGTCGTTTAGGTAGGTACGTATATGACAACCTCTTGGCTTGGAGTATTGATTCCTGCCTCGGGACTAATATTTGTAGGATCTTCAGATTATTTGTTCGGGTGTTCTAGTCCTTTTCAGTACACAAAAATAAATCATCTAATGTGATACTTATACTTTATTAAGAATAACAGCTATCGTAGTAATACCAATAACACAAGCTTTGCTTAGCTTAATTGTGGGTAAATGATACTGTGTGGATTATCTAGGATACATACCTATCTCTTCTCAAAAATTTTGAGAACAACGGTTTTGGTGCGCTGTGGAACTCCTATTACAGTTACTACAGAGATTAGTGGGTAGGTAAGTGGGTTGGTACCTACAATTTTTTTTCGGCTTTTTTCAACCTATTTCACTAAGTATGAAACTTAGACGATTTTCTAAACCTGTTTTGAATTGTCGAAATCCATACCTTTGATTTGATATTACTCTCAATGAAATAGCCCCCATTGTATGAAAATTAGTTTTTTGACCATATTATATTTACAGACTTCTCTATATTTTTCCTGTAAAATATAGATCTATATCTACAAACGCTTAGTACATTTTATATCAATCACTCTGCAATCTTCGGAGATAAGGGGGGGGAATGGTAAATTTTTTGACCTTTTTTAAAATATTTCGAAAAGTATAAAACTTATCGAAATTTCAAAAACTGTATTGGAATGAACAAATTAATACCTTTCATTTGATACCCAACTCGGTGGGGTAGTCACCCCTTTAGAAAAATTTCCCGCCCTTTTTTGACCTTATTTCAAAAAGCATTATTTTTACAGACTTCTCTATATTTTTCCTGTAAAATATAGATCAATATCTACAAACACTTGGTACATATCACATCGATCGCTCTGCAATCTTCGGAGATAAGGGGGGGGGGGTACCGGTCAATTTTTCGACCTTTTTCAAAATATATCAAAAAGTGTAAAATCTGTCGAAATTTCAAAAACTGTATTGGAATGTACAAGCCAATACCTTTCATTTGATATCCAAATCGGTGGGATAGTCAGTCCTTCAGAAATTTTTCCCGCCCTTTTTTGACCATATTTCAAAAACTGTTATTTTTATAGACTTCTCTATATTTTTCCTGTAAAATATAGATCCATATCTACAAACACTTGGTACATATCACGTCGATCGCTCTGCAATCTTCGGAGATAGGGGGGGGGAGGGAACGGTCATTTTTTTGACCTTTTTCAAAATATTTTAAAAAGTATAAAACCTACCAAAATTTCAAAAACTATTTTGAAATCTACAAACGTGTACCTTTCATTTGATACCACTTTTGACTTTGTACGTTCCATTTAAAATTTCGATTTCAAAATTTGTATGGAAAATCTTCATTTTGATTTTTCATTTATTTTCTTTTATTTTTCTATAAATATGTGCGGGCGCACAAAATATATTATTATTTCAAATTTCAAGTCAATAGCTGCAGTAGTTTCTGAGATATTAAGGATTCAAAACACAAAACAGACCCAAAGCGATTTCATAAGGGTTTTGCAACCGATGACAAAACCCTAAAAAGTAAGGGCTCCGTATGAAAACAGTGTTTGATGTAGAAATTTTATACGAGATCTCCAAGAAAGAGATTAATGTCAAATGAAGGAGCGTACCACTCTATAGATATAGATGTAGATATAATATGAATCTATTATTTACAGGAAAAATAATTCTGTAAAATAATACTTTGTGAAAAATGGTAAAAAAAGGAACTTTTAAAGTAATATTCATTTCATTGAGTTCGATGTCAAACAAAAACGACATTTATTCAAAATACATAGTTGTAAAGTAATTTTTTGAAAAACTTTGAAATGAGTTGATCGGTTTACCTGTACCTCATCATAATCACCAGCCTATAATAGTCCACTGCTGGACATAGGCCTCCCCTAATGAGCGCCATAGATGGCATCATTATTTGGGGGTTATTGCCTATAATCCCCACGCTGGGCATGCGGGTTGGGATCACAGTTCAGTGTAGTTGTTCTGCAGAAGGCGCTGCTGCCCGCCCCCCCGTGTGTTTCCCTTAGTCGCCTCTTACGACACCCACGGGAAGAGTTGGGGTGGTGAAATTCTATGCCGGCACCACATGGCACACCTGTACCTACCTACTTCTTACTCACTAATTTCCGAAGTAACTGGTACATACATAATCGACATTAGTTTGAAACCCACGACACGCGACACTCCCACTTGACGGATCAATCAAAATCCAATCAACAACGATTGGATGTTGATTGAGACGTTTTTGTGTCTTCGTTTGTCAAAATCCCTCTTTTCATGTTCATCAACATTCAAGAAAACATTTGAAAAAAGAAATTTGTTTCCAGAAACCGTTGAAAAGTTTCAGTTACAAAACATCATCGATACACACAAAAACATTGTGCTAACGTCTGTATTGGCGCATCGAGTGTCTTGCTTGAGCAATGTTGCGCCGCGCCATGCCGAGGTTGGAGCGTTTCCAAGAACCAATCATTTCTGACCTGTAACGGGAAGTTCAAAATGTTTTTCAACGTAAATTAAATGTCACATTATTGAAAGACTTTAAAAGGAACGTAGAGAAAATTGAATTTTAATTCCTTTGAGTTACCACTAATCACGCCAATTCATATAACTGTTGCTCATTCAGGACTAATATTAAATGAATTGATTTATTTTGAAGTCCATTATTGAATTTTAATTTGCAATAAATTTATTTGCTTTTATGTTCATACTTTAAATCCAAAAGTATTTAAGTAATCAATAAAAGGTTGTAAGGTTTAGTTTAGCGGGATGGCGACAAATGTTTAGGGGTACAAAAATGTTCTCTGGTTTTATCTGATGTTCTGGTCGTTTTCTATGTACAGTAAAAATATCTATAAATATAATAATATTGTATTATGTATATCATTCATCTTGCACCAATAACACATACTCCGCTTAGCTTGGGGCTTAATTATGCTGTTGGATTGTCCGGCATTATTTATTTATCTAAACAGATTACTTTTAAATAACAATCAAATTTTTATCATATCAATACTAGGTGAACTCTCACAATCCAACGGGACGGCAACCGACACGACCGGGGACAGACACGATCAAGGGTTGAGCGGCTCTACGAAGCCAAATCATAAAAAAAGGTTACAAAATGTATCTTAATACCTTAGTCTTAATCTTATTACCTAGTCTTAATACCTAAGTTTTTATGTGCAGTGATTTTTTCAATAATACTACTTTAAATGTAACTTAACTATTGTCGTGCTGAAGTAAGCCGACTCCGCGCCGGCAACGCTGATGCGCTCAACTAATTAAAATAAGTCGCCGGCACGCAGTACGCGCCCTGTAATCCCGCCGGCGCGGCGCGGGCGTCAATTTGTCCAATTACGACACTTGTCGCAATTCAATCGTCAACGCAATCATCCCGCGCGCCATTTACGCGATGACGCGGAAACTCCCGACGACACGCGATCAAGTGATTTTTCACGGTAAGTGATTTAATTAAGTGTCGTGAGAAAGCGACTTGTTTGTTCAGTGCAATGAGTTGCTTGTCATATCCATCATCAAATCACGTGTATAATATTGCGCACATGCGTTATGGGTGGCGCGCATAGCTGTTGTATGGAGCATCTTTATCACAAATTTATTTAGCGGTCCGAAAAATTTAATTTCAGATTCCTAACTTTTTGGAAATATTCTATAGCCTATATTCATCAAGGAAAATTTAGGAAGTTTTGGAGCCTATTAAATTTAAACAAACAAACAGTTAAATCTTTCCTCTTTATAATATTAGTATAAGATATAATTTAAAAAAAATGTTTATAGGTACTTAAATTAATAAAATAATTTTTAACTATTAAAATTCAATCACATAACCTAAGTAAATTATTATAAGTATTTACAATTAAGCTAACAGCAGACTGTTGCAAACAATTCACAGGTAGCTCAAGTCATCGATATCAATGGGTGCCAATCGGATGCGCCACCAGGACGCTGGCCGCTCAACTTATTAAAATAAAGTCTAAAGTAAACAGCCAAAGAATACCTCCCTACATAATAAGTAAACGGTCTCAATCTGAATTATACCAACTAAACTCAAGGGACTCCCGTGTCAAAGGCTCTCTCATTCTTTGAACGCAACCTGCAGCGGAATTAATGTAGTTGAAATGAGACCGAGTGTCAAGGAAATAATGACCAATTTGAATGGAGCCTCCCCGGGGCGATCTGTGACGACTGTCAACTTGACTGTCGGCCCGCGCATCATGTCGCGACCAGCGCTCTATGCGGAAATTTAATTAAACACATCACTGGTTTTTCTACGGCAATATTAATTAATAGGTTGATTTACTTACGAACTAATGTTCCACTGACGAAATGTAGGAAGGCTTCTATGAGTTTTATTGTTGTTGGGGAATCTACCTACTACAATGTGTCGCCGCTGTCACGTACAAGTGCAACAAAGCACACAAATCATTCGAAAACTATCATCTAATAAAATACTACGAAAAGTAGTTCTTCTCAACCAGTTAGAAGCACTGTAAGGCGCTAAATGTCACCCGGAGAGTGTTTGACGGCGGCCGGCGCCCGCGCCCCTCTGAACTGAACGGACAATATTCATTTGCTTATATAGATCTGTTTTTGCTTAATAAATGGAAACCTTCGTGTTTTTTACCAAATCAAAATTATTTGCGTTCGCATCGTTTTCCATTATTTCGTTTTGTCTTTATAGTGTTAATTTGACTCCATTCGAGAATAACTTTGTGACAGAACAATACTAAATTGAGCAATATCCGATATCAAGAAACATGAACCTAGCACAATAATACAGTTTCAATAGTTTTACTGGACGCGCTGATACGCTTGCAAATGGTTACAATCAAAATAAATACCCTAAGCAACAATTATAGCTTTATCTTCCAATGGGCAGCCTTTCCTAACAATATTAGCCGCGAAATGCTCGTAACTAGGATGTAAACACGCGGTTACCGCCGCGGTCTATACACCACTGGCATTATGCCCGATCTTCACCCCGACACCTTCGGCTATCTTCCGCAACTTTAAACTGAAAGGCACCGAGATAGAGTCCAACTGCCCGGCACGTGTAAGTTCGCTACCAAAAGTATGTGTCAAAGTCTTTATACGCATATGGGGTGAACAAGTTTGAACGCTATGTGTGTGAGGTTAAGGGTGTATGTGATGGTAATGTGGAGGTAGATAACGCAGCAATGACTGGCAAGTGCGGGGATAGTGGAAGTAATGGCGGAGGTCGAGGGCCGCCGGGGGATATTCAGATGATCATTTTTTTTAGCACTTTCAGAAACGAAGCCTCGGCTTATTTTGCAAACGAATACCAAATATTTTTAATGTAGTGATTATTTTAGAGGCGTAAGTACGCGGCTCTCCTTTCCGGCTCGTGTCGTCGGTTTTCACGTTTGATCCAAAAAAGCTTTTGTTGAAAAGCTGGAACTATTTTTATTTAGCGTACCGCAACATCCAACGCAACAGTAGCCATCTAATACATTTCTGAACATTTAGGTACCGACCTATTGAATATATTGATTGAAATGAATAGTTAAAGTACTTATATCTGACAGTAAAAGCTTCTAGAGTCTAGAGTGAGCTAACCATGTTGCGGTGACAGAACGCGCAGACTGTTCGTCTGTTTGTCCTCAATCAGTCCTCGGGAGCGCGGCTGCGCGGTTTGTGCAGACGTCGCTGATCTTATCATAATGTTGATACTTAAAGTTCTATGTCTGTCTATGGCTTTCTATTTCAATCAAATTCCTCCAAATATTGACATACAGCTAATATGCGTTATCATGCGTAGGTACCTGCGATTGGTTAGATATTGACTGTGTATTATATATGTATAGTTTTTAAGCATTATAATATCAACATAACCTTCGTCACGTAAATGTTTTTTTTTTTCAAATGGTTATTTATCACTTTGTCTCATTTTTTCGTAACCGTTATTGGTTTAATTTTTGGCCTTCATCAAAGAAATATCTTCAAATTAAAATAGCGATTATCAAACATACCTACAGATAAACATATTTCCCATTTTTATTTCTTATTTAACTTGTATTTTGTGACGTGTCCAAGAGTCCTGTAAGGTCTAAAGGAAATAAAGCACTTTGATTTTGATTTTGATTTGATTTTGAAACATACAGACGAATACAGAGGCTCCTCCTCTACAAACTCAATTGAAAATCAATAAGCATTGCAAGTACCTATCGAACGATAAGCCAGTCCGCACTTTGGTCAAACTTCTCGAGCAGCGAGTGCCCGCTAAGAGCAGTCGCCTAGCCTCACCTGCACCGATCTGAAGTGAATTAAACTTATAATGGCGAGGATTTCGGACTCGAAGAGACGGACTCTAGTGAAAGAAATTAAAAACACAAAGAAACACTATACCTACAGTTATATTATAACTTATGTGTTTCATAATGTCCGTTTTGCATATCTAAATCTTAGTTTAATGTAATTAAGATATTATGTGTACCTATGTCAATATTTATTTATACAATACCTAATGCTAAGCAAAAATTCAAATTATTACATGTAATGTTGGTGCAGAACGGGGTGGAGATCTTAACATGAGACGCGAGGAAAACCTAAGTTGGTGTTACCTCAGACGGGAGAAGCGAAAGATGGGAAATCTTTTAGTTACGTGTTATATTTGATAATGTACTGCCCGCCAATATAACCAATCTTCTTGGTGATACACACTTTACCGCGTACCTACTTATTTATTATATTATTATTATTACTTATTTATTATATACTTATTTACATAAAGCACTCTTAGAGATATAATACTTATTCAAGTAGCTTCTAATATTTATATACTCTAATAACAGGTATGACATGGAACACTCCATGTCATACTCATTCATTATTATTTTAATTAATTTGAAAGACCATAATAATTGACATTGTTGTCGATGTAAATAAATGAATGAAACTCAAACTTTTGATAACTAACATCTAACATGTCTACAGTTTTACTTTGTGGATGATTTTGGAAATCTAATATATGCGAATGAGGTCCCAACATATAAAACTCTACTTCACAGAAACGATTAAACGGCATTGCTATCTATCATGGTTAGCGCTCACCACAAAATAACCATGTACCGCTCAATTGATTTTAGTTGTAACCTAACATGTTAGTTTCAAAGAGTTTTGATTACATAAACTTCCAAAAATGTTTATCTATTCGAAAGTCGATAAAAATTTCAGTCTATAAGCTCTGAAACGGCGAAGCTCCTAAACTAAAACTGCAAAACGTTCAAACTGTTCACTATTTATAATTTAAATCCGGCGGTGTATTAGTTTTCCGAATAACCGATGCAAAGAGGTACCTCCCAGTCGTTCGTACGGCGATAAAATACTACGTTTGAAACTCTATTTAAAATTGCAGAGCGCATTGTCTCGAGATCGCGATACTCGAGTAAATATTGTATTTATCGAGCTCCAACTGTGATGTTAGTACGCGGACGTGTTCTGTTGCTACCTAGGTACCTACTTGGAGATAACTCCTTGAAGTTGTTCCAAGCAGGCTCGTGATCAACAAAGGATGCTTCGAACAAAGGTGAGCTGGCGACGAGTCTCACTTATCAACCGGTATTTTCTGTCAAGCTTTACAAACTTACTTATATTATCAGATGTTTGTAAATGTCGGCAAACAAAGCAAAAACACATTTCATCTCTCATATTTAAAAGTTTCAATTCTATGTATTGTTTTCGCCATTTGTTTTTAATGGACTAATATGTATATACAATGTGTATGTTGATGTTGGTAGTTTACATGATTATGTAAATTATGAATTAAGTTTAACAGTTACGTAGAATCCATAACACAACGATATGAATTGTCCAGCATTATTGGTTCATGCCTAATCCGACACAACATAATAAGCTATGTCGTAATCTTAGTGCTCTAATCCATCAGCAAGCATTTCACTGTACTGTACATTACCATGTTTGCTATCGGTTTGAGCCAGTCAGTGCTTGCGTTGCCGTCGGTAGCTATCGACCTCGATCGCCCTAATCTCTGGCTTCCTGTGCCAATGCAGTCGATCATGCCGTACAGTATACTTCCAACCAAAATAGACCAATTGATTTGTTTGTCATTAGTAACTGTGCTTTGTCATTAGTAACTGTGCGCTGTAGATACCTCAAAAATTTTTGTAGGTATCTACAGCGCACAATTAAATTGATACTCGTATACTAAAACATATTACTGCAGAGAATACATACATTTAACATGTACGTATTCTCTGCCTTATATTTTTTACTGTGATCTTGGGCCGTTGTAATAACATACCTTGCAGCAAAGATCGCTTGTTTAAAAAATATGATTTTAAGTTATTTTCAAAAGAGTGGCTGCATATTTAACACGAGTACGTTTTGCGCTCACCTGCGAGTCGTCCAGTAACGAAGCAGAGGCGATGCGATGAGCAATAACGAAGAAAGTTCACTACGACGACTATTACTCACGGCGGACGGGGCATAAATCATAGCGGGCGTGCATTGTGGCTGGACAAGGCACAGGCGGCAGCGGGGCTAGTTGTCTCTACTCTACCCCCTCAAGAAACTATTCTTTGAGGGATTTCATAAATAATATCGTTTAAACGCGAACGATTTAATTAATATTTTTCAGGACATTGACTTCGGTGTAAAATAAAGATAAACAAATTTTTTGGTATAATCAATTTTAATGAAAAATTTTATTTTCTTAAAAAATGTGTAGGTATTATACAAACTGTAACACATTTCAATCAATATGTGCATTTGTTCGCTTATGGTCAACTTGTGATCATAGCTACTTAAACAGAAGTTATTTTCTGTCATACGCCCGTGCTCGATGAATGACAAAAGTTGACATTGATGATGATGATACTAAGTAAAAATATAGTCCTTTTGTTGCTGACATGAGCCAACATTTGTTTTATCGCTCTCTAATTTACCTTAGACCACAAAAACTCGTAACTGAGAAAAGAAGTAGACACTTCAACGATAGCATTATCGTTTTGAAATACCTCTTTTTCATACTTTTAGTGCGTCATTTAAAAAGTTCATTCATAAACTACTTTCAAAGTTATTATCAGAAGAAGCTTTTAGAAGCCTTAATTTATAGCAAAAGACGTTGAAAATGACGACTGGCGGGCTATTTAGCCTGATGTTTAAATGAAGTGGTTTAGCTTTAGGTTCTCTTTGAAATCAAAAATGTATTTTTAGTTCTTAATACTTGGGTCAATGAAGGGCAACGAATCGGCCTAATCGTACAGAAGGCAGTTTTGCAACAAATTGTGTAGTAATTTTCCCTTTCAGTACGTTAAATCGCAATCCCTCCCCGTTAGTACGTACGCGCCGTAATGTTTGTAAAGAAGAAACCGTAATAACGCTTACGGAATTCACGCGCTGAGCTCCATGCCTCTGCAACTTGTGTGGAACGCTTAGGGGAAAGTAAACTTTATGTCGGCGAATATAAATTCATAATTTGTACTACTACCTCTAAATATATGCCGTTATTGCGACTATCTGTTGTTAAACTTATATTTGCGGAAAATTAGACCCTCTGTAAGCTGAAACTGCGCGAAAGATTTTTTTGTGTTTCGCAACTACTCGTAGTAGTTAAGTGTTCAAAAGAACGGTAGGTATTTTTCAATATAGAACACCTACATCACAGAGTGTGAGTGTGCGGTGGGCATAAGTCAATTCATTTGACAGCCTGTAGGTACATAAATAGGTACAGGCACCGGTCTACCCGACCGGTCTATTGAAAGCCGTGCTTATTTCACCTAGGTGAACTAAGTCTACCATGGTGCATAGCACTTAATGCACCCAGGTGAATTAAGTCTACCGGGTGGGTGTACTTTGATCACCCAGTGCATTAAGTCTACCCTGCGTAGCACTTAATTCACCCAGGTGATCAACTTCAGGTGAATTAAGTCTACCCGACCGTCAAATCAAACAAACCCACGTTCTATGACTCGGCGAAATTTTGGACGGGACGGCCCATTTTATTTCTATTACAAAGTGCTGGGCTATAGAGAAACGACATCGCTTCAAGGTAGCAATTAGGTAGGAAACCAGAAAACGGTACGTATTCTGCGGCTCCTCGCCCGCTGAAGCCGTGAGCACGAGCCGCTCCGCAAAGGACCTGAATGGAATGAATATGTACAGTTACACGCTCTAACGTTTCCCAGCTCTTTGCGAGTATCAGGAAGAGCATTAGTATGAGTTTGGAATAGCTTACGTAACCACAAAAACTTAGATTTCGTTCCATATGTTAAAAACTAGTAACTAGTTTTCGTAATACGGGTTTCGTACTACGTACCTATTAAAGTGTCGAATTTTGAAAATTCTTTGCATTTTGGGAGTTTTATATAATGTATGGTATATCATGTTCTCGAAAACTTTGCTCGCTTTGGTATTTTATTTAGCAAACTCACACCAGACATAGGGAGCGCGTACGAAACGCCTCGTTCTGTCAGCATTCATTCCGACTCTCGCGCTCGAGCGAGACGGTCGTTCGTTCCGCCAGAGCCCACGTGCTCTGTCCGTTCGACTTCTCGCCTTTGTTTGGGCCGCCGGCGCTCGTGTCTCTACCTGCGTTCCGGTCCTTATCTGCGTTTGGGTCTCCACCTGCGTCGAGTGTTTCGCTTGCGAAACAAAACCAGTTCTTTTCAGAACTACTTTTCTGTTTCTTAGACTGAACAGTCAAACGTAAGCGTCCTGCTCTTTTCAGAGCAACGCTCTTTCCGAGGTTCTCGCTTTTTTCAAAGCGGTTCCTCTATCTTGTTTCTTGGGCTTAATAATAGTGAAAGCCACGACTTTAGTGGTCAACCAAGGGATACGTAACCGTGCCAACGAACTTGGTTGGGCCTTGACCCGGAGCGCCTACTTTACTTCTTCAAAGTAAAGTAGAATCCGGCTGGGCCTGGGACCACCGGCCTTGGGGAAGAACCCTCGCCGACCCCAGGTAGCGCTAGGTAGTCACACACCCCTTTCGCCCCGTAAGAGTGGTATAAGGGACACACCATTAGGTAGGACACATAGGTACACACCCCCTCCCTGTCTAACCCGACAGGGAGGGATCATACACTCATCCCGGGTGTCCCCCCCGGGATTAGGGACCCTTCCCCCCGCCCCTCAATATGTCCACAATGGACATATCAAACCTGTCGCTTGACAGTTTGCGCGGAATCCTCCGCGCAATACTCGCCAAGTATCCGACGATGCTTGACGACTTAATCGTATCCCTCCCCACACCCCCGCCCCAAAACCTGCCATTCCGGACTCTCCGGAGTCTCCGGCCTCTCAGGAGGCCCTCTCTCGCCCTTCCTCTCCCGAAACTGAGGAGATGGAAACCGGCGAGGTCCCATCCGAAGGGGACACGTCCGGATCGGACTCCGAGTCCGATCTCCCGCCCGCTCCCTCCGCCCCTGAGTCGTCTTCCGACGACGGCTTCCTCACTGTAGGTAGCCGTAAGAGGAAGAAGGCTAAGGGCCCCCCTAACTCGGCTGTGGCTCACCCAGCCAAGACCCTTAACCGCGGGCCCTCAGCCCCAGCTCCCTCCCCGCCCCCCGCGGCCCCTCTGGCCTCTGTAACCCCCGCGACCCCCGCACCCCAGCCCTCTCTCCGTAAAGAGAGACCGCCCCCTCCGATCTTTCTCCGCGAAAAAGCCAAATGGCCTAATGTGGAGAAACTCCTTACCCTAAAGGGAATTCACTTTGTGAAAGCCCAGTCGGTCAAGGAGTCGATAAAACTCCAGCTCGAAACGTCGGACGCGCACCGACGCCTCACCTCCATCCTCCGCTCTGAAGGCATAGGTTTTCATACCTATGCTCTTGAGAGCGAAAAATGCCTCCGGGTAGTTATCCGCGGTGTCCCCGCTGAATTCAACCCGGAGGCTATCAAGTCCGACCTCCTGTCGCAGGGCTTCCCCATCAGGGAAGTCCACCGCATGTACAGCGGACGCGACAAACGCCCCTTTGATTTAGTTCTAGTCATTCTCGACCTCACTCCCGAAGGTAAGGCGATTTTCGGCCTCAAAACCGTTTGTCGCCTATCCGGCCTCTCTATTGAGGCCCCCTTCAAAAACGGTCCTCCCGGACAGTGCCACAGATGCCAGCTCCATGGCCATTCTGCGCGCAACTGTTTCGCGCGGCCGCGATGCGTCAAGTGCCTGGGCGACCACGGCACCGCTGACTGCACTCGCACCCGCGACGACCCGACCCCGCCGAGTTGTGTACTCTGCAACGCCGTGGGACATACCGCAAACTATCGCGGTTGTCCTAAAGCGCCAAGAGTCAACAACAAGGCCCGCTCACGGGCTCCGGAGCGCTACGCTCCCGCCCCGCAATATACCAAGACATCGCCAAAGGTGTCTATGGCCCCCCCGCTCCCCGCACGCCCCCCTGCTACCTCAGCATGGGCTAAGCCTCTGGCTTATACAAGTCTAGCCCCTCAGGCGAAAGCTTGTTCCCCGCCCCTCCCCCGCTCCCAGGAGCAAACCCGCACCCCGCAACCCCTACCTCGCCCCTCTAAGCCAAACCAACCAGCACCCGCTGCTGCGTCGGCTGGCTCAAAGGGGCCCTCCCCCTCAGGCGTTGACTTCGGCAAAGTCACTGCGCTCCTGCGCAAACTTAGCCAAGCCAAGACGGCCATTGAAAAATTGATGATCATTTCCGATCATCATGACGTCATGGCCTCCCTTGACTCCCTCTCTTTTAAGTGTCTATAATGGTTGTACAACCTGAGAGACTTAAACCCCGCTCCATTTCGTTAGCGTTCTTTAACGCTAACGGACTCAAGCCTCAGAGAGAACTCGTCCACCAATTTCTGGTTAACCATCAAATTGATATTTTCCTAGTACAGGAGACTTTCCTAAAACAGGGCACCGCCAGCCCTAGGATCGCTAACTATCAAATGATTCGAAATGACAGAACGAACGCCCCGAAAGGCGGTACTGCCATTTACTTTAAGAGGTCCCTGCACTGCATACCCCTAGATCCCCCTCCCCTACAAGACTTAGAAGTCTCTGTCTGCAGGCTTGCAATGACTGGTCATCAATCGGTCATTATTGCATCCTGTTATCTCAGCCCAAATAAGACGCTTCTTCAAAGCGATCTGGAATCAGTCCTCAGTCTTGGAAGCTCGGTCATTATGGCCGGTGACTTCAACTCAAAAGATCCGATGTGGAACTGTCGTTTACGCAATCGTAACGGCCGCATCCTATCTCAATGCCTAGAATCCCTAGATCTTGACCTGATCGTACCACTGTGCCCCACGCGGTACTCTCCCATCCTTGGTCAGAGTAACGAGTACTTGGACCTGGCACTGCTACGGAATGTATCCCTTCGGATGCAATCCATAGCAGTGATGCAGGAACTAGACTCGGACCATCGCCCCGTAATAATGCGTCTTGGCCCTCCTCCCAATGACGGTCCTCCCACCAAGACAGTGGTGCGATGGTATAAGCTTGAGAGCGCTCTTAAAAATATCCATTCGCCCGCCTTGGAAAAAATCCCCGATGACATTATCTCCACCGACGACATCGCAATCGCGATCGACTCTTTGACTAGTCACGTCCAATCCGCTATCAGCGAGTCATCAAAACAGGTGCCAGCGGCGAATGATCGTCGCTGGGACCTGCCAGATGACATCAGACGGCTGATCACTGAGAAGAACGCAGCGACTCGTCGCTTTAGTTCCTATCCCTCCCCTCGTAATCGCTTCAGAATGAACTCGCTTCGCCGCAAGGTTAAGAGAGCCATTCAAGAGCACCGAAACTCCTCTTGGGATGACCTGCTTTCAACGATCAAACCAGGTCACCAGGCTTACTGGAACCTGGCGCGCTCTATGAAAGCAGATGGAGTCTCCATCATGCCCCCGCTTATACGTCCGAATCATCAAACGCCTGCGTTTGAGGATAAGGACAAAGCCGATGCCCTAGCCGAAAGTCTGGAAGCTCAGTGCTCCCCCAGTCTTGAACCCGTCGATCCTGCTCACCTCGATACGGTGAACAGTGAAGTCGACCGTCTTACTTCGCTGCCCCCTACTGCCACCCTTGACCTAGTCAGGGCGGCCGAGGTTGCAGCGATCATCAAAGATTTAAAACCAAAAAAGTCCCCTGGCTCGGATGGCATCAGCAACAGAGTACTTAAACGATTCCCTGTTGCCCTCATCTATCTCCTCGTAAGCATCTTCAATGCAGCCATAGCCACTTGTTCGTTCCCTGACGCCTGGAAGGAAGCCAATGTAATTGGCATCCACAAACCGGGCAAAAAGGCGAACGAACCTGCCTCTTACCGCCCTATCAGCCTCCTCAGTGCACTGGGGAAAATTTATGAGAGACTCCTTCTGAGTCGCCTCTGGTCCCACGTCAATGAGCACAAGCTCCTACCCGATGAGCAGTTCGGCTTCCGAGCTCATCACTCTTGTCCCCAACAGGTGCTCCGCATCACGGAGCACATCCAATCCATGTGGCATCACACCTGGCCCGCTAGCACGGGAGCTGTCTTCCTCGATGTAGCGAAAGCCTTCGACAAGGTCTGGCACCCGGGCTTGATTTACAAGCTTTTCACGCTCGGTGTGCCGGACAGACTCGTACTCATCTTACGAGACTACTTGTTGAATCGTAGCTTCCGCTATCGCGTGGAGGGCACTCTCTCTGACCCCCGATCCATCCGAGCCGGAGTCCCACAGGGCTCCGTCCTTGCTCCGCTTCTTTTCACGCTGTACACCAGCGATATCCCCCGTCACCCGAAAGTAGAACTTGCCCTTTTCGCGGACGATACAGCACTGTACACATCCGACTTGAATGCAAGCCGGGTGAGTATAAGGTTGCAGGCCGCACTAGGCACACTAGGTGCCTGGTTTAGAAAGTGGCGCATAGAAGTGAATCCGACGAAAAGTGCAGCAGTGTACTTTTCACGGAATTACTCTAAGCCCAGACCCCTTACCCTATTTGGTAAACCCATTCCCTGGGCCAAGACAGCCAAATACTTAGGGGTGATCTTAGATCACCGCCTCAGCTTCAAACCCCACATTCGCGCTGTAACCAACCGTGCAAAGTTTATACTTAGCCGGCTGAACAGCCTCCTACGAGCGAAGAGTAAAATGTCCCTTAGAAATAAGGTGACACTTTACAAAGCGGTCGTACGTCCTATCATGACCTACTCCTCAGTGGTATTTGGCCATTCGGTCAATGTCCGCCACCTTCAGGTTGTCCAAAATAGATTTCTCCGCAAAGCCACGGGCTGCCCGTGGTACATGCGCAATAAAGACCTCCATCGAGATCTCAAACTCGAGTCCATTGCCCACTTCATAAAGACTGCTTCCCAGCGTCATTATGAAGCGGCAGCTGATCATTACAATCCCCTGATTTCCACCATTCCCGATTATCCCGTGGATAATCCGCCCACGAGTTCTCTCCTCCGTAGACCGAGACGCGTTCTCGGTGACCCCGTTGACCCAATCACCGCCGCTAACCCGGAGGTGACGTCAACTAGTACCGATTCGCTTCCGCACACTACACACACGATCAAAAACCGACCCCGCCGGATGCGGGGTCGAAGAATTCCCCGCTTCCGCCCATAGGTGCACTTGTGCACTTAGGCGAAACCTCCATACCCTCTTGTAGCATCTGGCAACAGCCCAAGCCGAGGTTCGCACCTAAGTGGTGGCCCTTGCGCGTGTTGCCCCAACCTAACTTTACCGGTGTGGCGCCCTCTGCGCCCGCCAAAAGTCCGGTAACGCTGTCATGGCCATCTGCGGTCAACAGCATTAAAGTCCATTCGAAAAAAAAAAAAAAAAAAAAAAAGCCTCGTTCTGTGAGATAAAACTATTTGAAGGTGCGATAATTTGTTATTGTACACAATTGATGCATAAATTTGGGTTTTCTTCTGCATTACCACCACTTTACGAGTACAGAGAACGACAAAAATATCTGAATCTTGTATATTTCGCTTACAAATATAATTTTATACCCGGTAGGTATTTATATATATTACGAACGGTGATAATCTATATAATATATAAATATAAAGTGATAATCTCCTGTTTTTACCTTTTTTATTATATTTTTTTTACTGATTCGACTGTACCGTTTAATTTAATTCCTAGCACGACCACCTAAACACTGCACTCAGATATTTACATACAGATGCATTAAAACGTCACTTTTGTTCACATTACTTTGTAAAATACTAGTGTTGCTCTCCATTTGCATTCGCTGCGCTCGTATTTCGCAGTGCACTTAATACAGCTGTGGGGAATCGCAGCTTTACTACTACTATACAATTTTTCAAGGAGCTATTACTTTGGAAGCATTTACAGTACCTACCTGCAGGAAGGGAATGTGAATTGGTTGGTAGAACAAATGCATAATATTAGAAATGTGCATCGCATTATTTGACTTGAGCTTGAAACCTGGAACACTAGCTTTGTATAGCACACTAGCTGTGCCTTATTTAACAATTATTTAATCATCTCACGAGAACACTGTACTTTTTCCGGGATCAAAACCCAATGGTGTAATCCAGGGTAGAAGCTATTATTTCACCGCCTTTATAATAATATTTGAGATGATGTGACTGTGACTGTGTCCTCAGTCAGATACGCGCGAAATAAATCATACACTCCAATTATTGCGTATCTGAGGACATAAGATAAACTCTGTAACAGCCGACAATCAACTGAAGGTGGCGACCTAACCTTTTCATTACTACATTAGAAATTCACCATTTTCTGTGTACATTAGAAAATGTATAATTGAATATGTTTGAATTGAATAGGCTCCGAAACTATTAGACCGAATTGAAAAATTCTTTCACCATTAGAATCCTAAAGTTTCGTCACTATGCTGCGGGAGGCAAGTCAACTGGCAAAACAAAAGTCAATGTCTAAAAGCCCAATGATGCTAAAAAGGTTCGTAAAAAAGGGATCCGTATGAAAACTGTGAAACCCAACGTGTTAGTGTGTATAATTTCTGAAATATTTTTTTTACACCTGTGCGAAGCCGGGGCGGATCGCTAGTATAAAATAAAACCAAGGGGAGATCCCAACTCCTAGCAGCCGACTCAATACATCTAACTCAAAAGGCCTATCATGGTCTTGTCCAGTAAGTCCTTTATTCAATCCCGGATCATTCAATCGTACCGAGCTCATCCAATTTCCTGCAGTACGAGTAGATACGTAGGTACCAGTCAGCCAAGTGCACCGAATGCACAGACCGCCAGCACCGGGCCTCGGTAATATCGAGACCACAAATAGCCGCCCAGTACCTAGGCACAGGGCGGCGACGCTCCGCCCGCCCCGACACCGGCATGCCGCCGCCAACTCGCATTACGGACCGTTACGGCATGGTTACGGCCTAACACATTATTTATTGTCACAGTTTTCATATCAGTTTTGTAAGTGAAGTTTTCTGTGTTTATATTTAGGACAAAAAAAAATAAAAGGCGTCTAAATAAAAATGTTCTAAAATGTGTTCAGTACTAGGTAACTTAGCTAAACATCATCATCATCATCATCAGCCTATGTTAGTCCACTGCTGGACATAGGCCTCCCCTAATGAGCGCCATAGCGCCCTGTCTTCGGCTTGTCGCATCCAGCATCTGCCAGCAGTCTTTCGCAGATCGTCATCCCACCTGGCCGGAGGGCGTCCTACACTACGTTTACCGAGTCGCGGTCTCCACTCAAGAACACGTTTACCCCAGCGGTTATCGGTTCTTCGCGATATATGGCCGGCCCACTGCCACTTCAGTTTGCTAATTCTCTGAGCTATGTCGATGACTTTAGTTCTCTGTCGGATGTATTCGTTACGAATTCTATCCTTCAGAGAAACTCCGAGCATAGCTCTTTCCATAGCTCGCAGAGCGACTTTAAACTGGTGGACCAACCCTATCGTGAGTGTCGACGTCTCAGCTCCGTAGGTCATAACTGGTAGGACGCACTGATTAAAAACTTTCGTTTTTAAACATTGCGGTATGAATGACGAGAAGACTCGACGTAGTTTTCCGAACGCTGCCCAGCCTAGCTGGATCCTCCTCTTGGCTTCCTAAGCTAAACAGCAAGGGGAAAATATACACATTATTTGAATTATTTTCCAGCATGCCCTCTCTCGTAGATTTAGATAATTTTCTGACACATTTTTTGGCGCGTTTATTTGTCGTGAATTACCATAATTTAATTCGCATCACTTGTGGCTGCGGCGACCGACTGACGCGTCAGCATAGGTTCATGGCAAATAGACAAAAAGCACAGAATAACAACAATGGTGTCAATTCTACGCAAGAAAATTGTACAATTAGCAGCTTTGACCTTAAATGTAGGTATGAATTCTTTAGTTAAAAACGTTTCGTGTTTTAAAATGTAATTTTAAGTTAATATTTATCTTATAATTGGGGAGTTTGTGTATATTTGTGTCCTCTATGAAACTGATTTATGTATGTTTTTGTAACTTTTTCACACTGTTGGCAATATTATGAAATTCTCTGCTCTAAATACATCTCGTAGCGGCGTCACTCTTTGTTTGCATTAAGCTCTGCTCCCACTCGTATGGTACGAGTAATTCGTACGTCTTGCATGTATGTACATACCATCTGCTCTATGGGAGATTACAATCGGATGAAATAAACTTGTAAACTCGATTATGTCGCGGTACTGTTAGGCCACGCTTACAGCGATAGCGTAAGATCAGCGAAATAAAGCGCGTTTAAAGTCGGGGAAGTGAATTTTTATCCCTTACATTATTTTTCTAACAACTAACTAGTAATAATCACTTCATTATCTTATAGCAGGATGTGTTTGTACCATGGTATGATTTCTTTTGTACTACTTATATAATTTTATTGTTATTTACGAATTCTGCAATACGAACTTTTTAATGTTTTAATACATCGTCAACTGAGATTCTTCAGAATTAAATTTAAAGTCATGCAACGGGATTACTATCTGATGAAGGTTGGTAAGATTTGTGGCAAAAACTACAGTCCAATAGTAGTCCAAGTATAAATACAAAATATCTTGTAGGTACCTTCCTATTCTGTTTTCTGTGTAAGTGCAGTGCGGTGTCGTAAGTCGCTGCATGTTCTTCTAACTTGGAGCGAAGTTTTCTCCTCGATGTATAATGTTACCAGATAGTTGACTGCTCCATACATACATACATACTACCAACTCTGATAGAAATCCTAAAAGTTTCCTTCGTATCGATAACTTACGAACATAAACTCTGAAATAAAGCACTTACGTTGATATCAACATAAGGTGTCGTTCTAAACATAATCTTGACGTTGATTACCCACTAGAATATGACAGCCTGTGGACTAACTACATTTAAAATCCGAGAGGAAACCGTAACAATAGACGATTAAAATGATGATGTTTAATTTAAAAGGCGATGAAATGATGGCATCTCCTGAATAACGTATCGTTCTAGTGTGCGACCTTGATTACGTTAACATACCTTAATTAATTTGCTATGAATGTGCAAAAGCTCAATGAACTCTCACAAGGCGTTTAAATAACAATCTAAGTATAAGAGAGCGCAAAGTAAAGCTACGAACAAAGGCTAATTTGCGCGATAAAACCTGAGACGAGGCACTAATCCTTACGAACGGCGGCGTTCATGAAAACCTGCAATTTTATCGCGCTCCGAACAACAACGCCTTAATCCGCCCCTACCTCAGCAAGCGCAGCAGAATAACACTCTTGTGACTTCTCCAAATAGCACGTGAATGCACTTTTGGATTTTTCACTTTACCCTTGATGCTTAAACTAGAAATAATTATAATTGAGAATCAAATAAATCGAGTTGACGTGCGGAGTGCATCACTATTAAATGGCTTCCATTTAAATTCTTCAATTGTAGTATCGAAATAATAATACTAAACTTACGTTCTTTGTGCATTCAAATATCTTTGCTGAGGTTGCTTTGTAAGTTTTTACTCCTATTTCTGGCTTTGAAGCAAACTTTCAGAGCAGAACTATCTAGCGGCTTTTCACACACGAATTCGCAGAGTTTAGAGGTTTCAGATAGACCGTGGCATTCTCTTACCGTGATAATAATGTTCGTTTGCGTCAGCAGCGTCGTGCGGTTTGCTGACGCGACGGCGGCGCGGGCGGGGCGCGGGCGGGGCGGGGGTGCCTGCCTGCGATTTGTGGTTCTTTCGTTTATAATGGCGTGTGTTCACTCGACGGTCGGTTGAGATGCGGTTTCAGCGACGAGGAAATCTGTTCATTTCAGGTTAGTAAATGAATAGGCGTCCTAGAATACGGATTGTTTCGCTGACGCTCCTCAAATAGCTGTACAATTCCCAGCTGCTCAATCATCAATAATTTGTAGATTTTGTTGTTGGCAGGGATATCGCAGATGTTTCTTGACAGATTGAAGTCATTTTTTCAGTACAGGGGGTAGGTGACCGTACAATGGCTTTGACAAAAGCCCCTGAAATTTTCTAAAGAATTCTGTTTTTGTAATTAAACAAAAACTAAACCGTTTACTTCACGCAAAAATTAATCTCATTATATCTTATTACTATTTTAGATACAAAACAATAACTTAACAGATAATAGAACAAGGTACAGCTATGGAAATAGCTTAATTAAGAATCCAGCTAAAAGGCCACTTATCTAAGAAATCCACGCGATTAACCCATCTCAAGTAACGTATCTCCGTGTCGCGCATTTGTCCCGGACTGTAGCTAGTCGAGGAGCCGCGCTCACTCCTTAACTAATGAACCCTGTTTAATCTAGCACTGGGAGATTGGCCATAGTTCACACTTTCCATGTGAAGCTACCCGGATTATGAAGCGAGAGACTATTTAAAATGTACTCGGACTCGAATGAAGTTATCAACTTAAGTAAGATGGAGCCGCGTTAAGTCCAGCGTACAATAATGTCTTGTTGAGTTTGAGTACATAGGTTTTTAGAGTTTCGAGGCCGGTTTCGAAGCCTTTACGCTTCATCTTTAATGTACTATCGCAGGTAATAAATAATAATAATTTAAATTAACATAGGTATTTAGTGCACGTGTAATAATGTATTTAGTGTCCATATACAGAGGAAAATATTAAAATAAACATTTTTAGTACAAATTGTGATGTAAAATTTTTAAAAGTGACCTTAAGTGTGTTATCAATTGAAAGTATTGGTTTGAATACATAATTTTTTTTCGCAGTTATTCTGAAATTTAGAAGGCGTTTAAAGATATGGAAACGTATAAAGAATTCTTTAAAATAATAATTTTGAGAAATGGTCACAAAGCTCATTTTAAAATGTATCGTATTTTCTATTTCATTGAGTGCAATTTGAGTGCAAATGGAAGGTATTGGACATTTCAAAACAGTTTTTGAAAATTATCTAAGTATCACCCTTTTTGAAGTACATTGAAAAGAGTCGAAAATGTACCATTACTACTATTATTTACCTACTATATATACTACCAATCTCGTTAACTGAAGTATTAATAACTATCGTTAATGGAAGTATTATTTTTTAACTAACTTTTGCCCACGGCTTCGCTCGCGTTAGGTCATGCTCACGTCATAGTAGCTTTATGCACGCAAAGTCTCAGCCCGATCGGTTTAAAATTGACAAAGTTTCATACAAACTTTCATCCCCTATTTTATACCCTTGGGGGTAGAATTAATCGAAATCCTTTCTTAGCGGATGCCTACGTCATAACATCTACCTGCGTGCCAAATTTCAGCCCGATCCGTCCAGTGGTTTGGGCTGTGCGTTGATAGATCACTATGTCAGTCAGTCAGTCACCTTTGTGTTATATATATTTAGACAGATAAAGTGTACCAACCGCAAAGACACGCACTTAGCTCTTTGAACGTTTTTACCTTTTGTTACCAGTACACGGATATGACTCAGCATTTCCTTTTTTTTACCTAAACGTTGCTTTACACAACACATTACTATCGCGGCGGGTTCCGTCGAACACGAGCTGAGTGACTCGACTTCCTCTGAACAAGCAAAACCTTTTTATTTCTCCGTACATAATACTCTTTTCCACTAACCGATCCGGAACCGTACGATTCAGCAAGTCACAACGAAATGCAAGGTGATAAGCCCCTGTGCCCTGAAAAATGTTGAATAAAGATCTAATCCTCGCAACTGTCTATAGGCATTAAAAGTTAATAAATAACATCGACTTTTTCAGTATCTGAGTAATTCCGTTTGAGCCTATTTCCAACTTACAGATAAAAAAGTGCTTTCATTGTTATTGGACTTCTCCAGGTCACAGATAAGAGGACCTCGTCCAAACGTTACTTAGTTAGCTGAACATTGCGGCAAAGCATATATTGAAATAAAAATTTAAACTAGGACCTTTCTTGTATTGCTTGTCATTGAGTCATCAACTGCAATCTTGGTTGTTTTATAAGTCGATCGCCTACGGTAGTTAAATCTTAATCGATCTCATGCACCGCGGAGAAGTAGAATGTACTCAATAGTGGAGTTCGACCGTCCACATCAATTTCCTTAATATCTCAGAAGGTTTTGGTTTCAAGATGAGACACATCTTATATTCCCTTTGGTAATTTTTTCTGTGAGGTAGCTTACCAAACCAAACAGCTTTCTCTACCGTTTTGCATTTAAAAATATCTGCCTTTGGGGTTTTATTTATTGCATTTTGAATTTCGACTTCCTATAGTTTTCTAATGTTTGTTCTGTGTGACAACGATTTCTAACATAAACCTGTAAAATGTATTTACATTAAAGATTCATTTATGAACTACAGATGAAGCTTTAACCTTATGTGATTTGTAAGCCTCTAAGGTCCCACTACTGCGTAAAGGTCTACCCCAAACTAGTAATCGTCATAACAGAATAAACAGAATAACAGATAAGACTATTTTATTTGTAAACAGGTCAGGTATTATCAATATTTATTAATTTAGATAGGTACTATATGAAATTATTTAACACTACTTATTAGGAAATTATTTCATTTAACGATATTTTTTTATCAACTCTAAAGAACGGCTTCTGAATAGCCAAGATTTCAGCCTCATCTTGAAACTAGTAAGACTGGTTGAGGTGAGTATGTGCTCCGGTATATATATAATTTATTTATTGTATTTTGGGCTCTATTGAAAACTGAAAAATATAGGAGGCCCTAGGCACTATATTTTTATTATACCTGCTGTATACTATGTATATTCATAAAATGTTAATAACTTCAGTGATATTGCACGAGGTTACCTTATCAGTAAGACACGGGCCGCACTGCAAGCGCCCGCCGGCCGCTGACCGTCGTCGATGACGTCTCACTCACTTAGGTGACATGGAGCGCGCCATATTAGTAAAGTTTCCCGAGGCGAGGCCCGACTATCATGGCGGCGCACAACTCTCATGGTATTTATTAGATATATTGCGCCCGACCTATAAGATTTTGGTTACAACATAACTTTTGTTGGGGAACTTAATAACAATATAGTAAGTAACATCTTGACTAGAGTTGCAAAGGTTGGATTGGTGAAATACAGAGCATATGTGAAACTACATAGATACAGCGATCATCGTTTCATGTTAACTGCGCTGCGGTTTGTCAACAATATAATTGTGTAAGGATAAGGTGACACTAGATTATGACATGTGCGTGGTCTTCTCAACCTTATATGAAGGCCCTAAAGCCAGGTTGTCTTTTAAAGAAGTGGATAAATATTAAACCCATTGTTTCATCATAAACCACAATCAACCAGGCTATAAGTAAACGCATTATTCGAAACAAAGACCAGCTTAAAACTCTAAAGCATAATAAGCTGAAAAGCCAACATAGTTGGTGCACAAAGGAGACGCGCAACATTTTTCACAAGCATGAAATTAAATCATCGTTCAAAAGTAGTTGCGAGGCGACCGACGGGGCGGCGGCGCTGCTGGCCGCACTACAAGCTGTGTCTAAGCTATCGAGGACAGCAGCCGTGGCAGCCCTATTCTATTGTATTGGTACCAGTGAAAGGATAAAACATGGAAGCATTCCTTCAAGAAAATAAGCCAGCAACTTGACAAAACATTGCAAACAAACCTACTTGTCAAAACTACGGCGCTGATTTTGCAACAATTTGTTGAATCTCGGGAAGCACAGTTAAAAGCAGACTTTATTGTCAAATAATTTTTCATTCAAAAGGCGTTTTGGCTAAAGGTGGGTTTTTCGTAATTGACAACACGACACGATAATTTTTTACTTTCTGGCTGTGCTATGTTTTCGAATTCCCTGTTTGTGAATATTTTAAAAATCTTCATTACGCCTCAAAAATTCAAACAGACTGAGTTTTAACACCATCCATGAAGTCTGTAGGTTTGGAAAGGAATCGGAACAACCTCGGAAGGAATTTAAATCAGCCGTGGTTATCCAGTAACAGTGCACGATAAAATCGTAATAAAATTTCATAGCGATAATGTTCCCTTCGCGCATAAAGCGCAGTTTTCGCGCGACCGCTGCAGGCTGGCCCCGCTCCAGAGACTATCTCACACTTCTTTATTTCACTGAAATCCCAGATTCTGAAGCTATGCTTGCAGCGAAATCGAATGGAAATGTAATACTGTTTTGACTAGTTTTTAAAATGGAGTATTTTCATCATATATTCTTATAGTTGAAATATTGTTATACAACCAAGCCATTTACCTTATTATTGGCATTCAAATGCAATAGAACAAACATACTAATGAAATAAGAGAAAGACGGATACCATTTGATGACAGATGCAATGCGCTGTTACAAAATTATTGTTCCGAGGTCATTTTAGTTTTATAATAAGAGTGAGGAGATAATAATTATGAAACTAGGTAGTCAGCCATTTCCGCAACTGCGCATTATAACGCAATCATTAACACATTAACAAATTTGGAACAGATGATCCGAATGTTACTGCTCTGTACACAAGACGTCATATTTTAATTGAAACATCCCCCAGTTGAAACTCAACCTTATAATGGAGGTAGATTTGGGAGTCAGGGGGAGCGTTAGGTTGTTTAGTGCTTAGAGCGGCTGTTAGTGAAATTACATTAAATGTTAGTAATCGGAACACTGACTGGATGATTCCGTCGCCGAGAAAATGGTCGTGTTTATTTGGATCGCGAAAATCTAATTCCCATTACATTTTATTGATGACCTTGGTGGCGCGGTGGGCTAAGATCCCGCCTGCGGACAGGAGTTCGCCTCGGGACAAATATTTGTACAATCTGTAGATATTTGTTGCGGGTGTTTTCGTTGTTTTTTGATGAATGTATTTAATTAGTTAAATAAATTTAATCGAATGACCGGCGACTTGGTAAACGTAGTGTAGGACGCCCTCCGGCCAGGTGGGATGACGATCTGCGAAAGACTGCTGGCAGATGCTGGATGCGACAAGCCGAAGACAGGGCGCTATGGCGCTCATTAGGGGAGGCCTATGTCCAGCAGTGGACTAACATAGGCTGATGATGATGATGATGATGATGAATCGAATGACCGAATCACTCGGGGAAGTATTTTCTCGTACTCATGATGAACATTTAGTTTCTGCTGCAACATGATCATCATATTGCTTATCATTTTTACCATTCATGAAAAAATACGGTATGACAATAAACTTTCATACTTCAGTCAAAACAAGAAGTAATTTGGAAACGTATGTTGCGGAGTTACGGTCCACACTTCTTCGCCCACTCTTACTTGATTGTAAATTTTATTGTAACCACAAATAATTTCGGTTTTACATCGATCGTAAAACATATTTATTCATGACGCAACGAATAATAAAACTCACGTTTTTCGAATAAAAGCGATGAAGAAATAAAAGCGAACCTTGTAGTACTCTACAATAACATCAACTTTATGAATGTTAATGCAACATTATAATTTGGTTTTATGTTCCCATGAAAATATAAACATAATATTTTGCTGATAAAACAAAGTGCTGGAGATGAAAGAACGAAATTCAATATCAATTTGACGACCCTAGCGGCGCAGTGGGGCGGTAGGCGTTAGCTAGCGTAACCACGCGTTGACTGAGTTAAGTGTAGCACAGATTGGAACATCTGAGTCCTCATCTACGCGACACTAATGTACTGTGAGCAAGCACGTTAACGGTAACGCAATCACAGAGCGATCTATCATTCAAATACAATTGAACACGCGCTTTCCGAACGACTGAGTAATTGTTGTAGCGACGAAGTGACGTAACTCATTTTCCCCAAACAAGAGGAAATTTAGGGGAAAGTGTGGTAGCACGCAATGTTTTAGGGCTCTTCCGGCTGCGGTAGAGACACATTACATCGAGTTGTTTCTATATTACAGTTGGTAACTTGATTACCGGCAACATTGATATACGTTATAGTACGTATAAGTTTGCCAATACTGGCCGCGGCATCTGTTTACAAGTTTGAAATATGTGACCCGCTGACGGCGGTGTCCGACGGGCGGGCGGGACGGTGACTCGGTGATGTGTTCAATTAAATTGACGATCAATATGTGGTAGAAAGACAATAACTTAGAACTGTAACCGAACAAAGTAGATAAAAGACCACAAGATATAAAACCATACCTGTCACCGTCTCTTGAACACCTAATAATTCCCATGGTGGGTGAATTATAAGAGCTCAAGACAGAGTAATAGTATTTCTACCTGCTACAAACGCATGATGCATGTATTCTTCGCTCGCGCTGACTATATCCACGACAATATACTCAACGCAGGGTAAACGCTAACTAACTAAACACAACGAGACCACTCCACCAACAGAAAAGCTTAATTATAAACAACTATTAGCACACTCCGAGGAAAAAACCAAATGGCTGGATAAATTAAATGAGCAATATTATGCCTACAATCTAGGTACCTTCGATTGAACTGGATCGACGCAGGCCTCCCCCTGATATTAGCCTAATTAGTTGCAGCAATAAAAATCCACGAAATCGCACCAAAAAGATGGTCAGAAACTTATATATTGGGTCGCAATACTAAAATGTGATGGAATATGCATCGTTCGCACTGATCGTGGTTTAATATTCATCGCTGGCTGTGTGCACAACTCAATAAAACGTGTTTACGAGCGAGCGGCGATGTAAAGCATAGAGTTGCCAATGAATTAGTAACGCGCGATCTAATCGCATATTACGGGAACTTTATTCGGTTTGTATGCAATGCACTTTGCCTTTGGCTTAGGATTTAGCAGTCGGCAAAGGAATAAATATAGCTTAGCTTAGGCTTAGAAGCGGCAAAGCTTAGGAAAATCTATTCTATTTGTGAAAATCCTCACTATGATTACTTGATATACGACTCTGGTGTTACTTCAATCAAAAGGGGATAATGAGGCTTATGAGGCTGATTGTGCTCAGACTTTAGAGAAGCTTGTTAGTTTTTCCGCGCAGAGCTTTCGTGTTAAAGACCGGTCGTATCAAATGTCAGTAATATCACTATGGAATCGTTATTTCATCAGATTTGTTGTCGAAAAATTATCAATTAAACGCGACGGAGTATTCTGCCAAATAATAATTGGAAGCTGAACAAGTCTGGTAATGGTCGTGGGTGACCCTATTTCTCAACGGAGTTACGCATCGTTTCTTCTCCAAGACTCCCATTCTGGTATGTAATATTTTGTGTAAAGCGCACATTTAAGCTACATCCTCGTGGCATAGATCGCTCCATTATGCTTTAAAGCGCTCGCCACTCGCGGCAAATTGATGGAAGCGCTGGTTGGGTGAGTGCACTTCAAGGCACGGACTGCATGGACAACATTTCAAAATAGGAGAATGGGCATTTGTACGAAATGTTAAGGCGTGGTCGACGCAGTGATAAGGTATCATCTTCCTGTCTGTAAAAAAACTTTTGGACATTTATGTTAAGTACCCGACAAATTTTCATGCACGGATTCTCTTTACACTAGCCACCACTAAAGTGAGAGCGCGGAACTCGTCGCTTGTCTGCACAACCCCTACTCGCAAGTTCTCTATTCACACACCACAAGACATGCCGTGCTAAATGACTTACAGCATCCCAGTCCATACCCAACCTTCACTCCTTACCCTAAGATCCAATATTCAACGTTATATATCTAGCTTATCCTTGCGAATATTTCTATGACCTGTATCTCGCCGGACTAAAGTCTCCTTTCAGTTTTTGCACTGTATAGTCAGTACTACATTTCATTATTCTAGCATGTGATAAAATTTTGTGTAGTTTGAGTCTTTTTTAATTCTTGACAAAAGAAATTGATCGTAGCCTTCTGTACTGCTGCTGTGTTCTGCTGTAGTATTTAGTTTAAAAAGAAGGTAGTTTACCATCAGATGGTAAATATAAACAAAACTAATTTCTTTTCCTTTACTGGAGCGTTCCGGTCGAACATTTTGAGGAATAAATCCCTGAAGATTCGTCACAAAGAGTTTCATTTGCATCTGAACTGCGGAGCAGGTCCGTCGGCGCGCGGCCAGCTCCGCCGCGACCAACGAATACTTATACTGGTCAAATACGGACTGAACAAGATTCCTAGAATCTTGTTTGTAGTGGAATTACATCAAATTTTTATACGTTAACGTAAAATATATTTAGGTAACTAATTCCTTAAACAAAAATATTTATTGTTGTGAAAAGTGTTAGTAATACCTATATGTTTTTGAGCTAAAGAGATTACAAAATCAAAAAAGTATGTGCATGATGCTACTATTTTCAAATATGCTCTTGTGCAATTATGCTTTGTTGAAGTTTGTGTTTACTTTGCTGTAACCTTATAATATCAGTTTTTATAAAGTTTTCATTCATTGCGTTTGTTGACTTGATATGATTCTTAAAAGCTTTACTTGCAGCAAGTTTCGTGGCCGCAGAATCCCGCCCTTAGATTTATTAGGGCACTTAAACTTGGAGCGAGTTGACAGTTTTTCCTTTGTTTCGGGTCCTTTAATGAGCGCCGCGAGAGGCCGGTGGACGCACCTCGCACGTTGTCCTACCGTCGTCGCGTCGTCGCCTCTGCGCTACATCCTCGTCTTAACACTTAATACCACTAGCGGCGTTCCATCCTCATACCCGATATAAATTCCTTTGTATTAGAATTATTTGATCATCCCATCGGAACAATGCACTTTTCCAAGATCAAATATCGAAAATAGCCTTTGTGTTAATCCAAAATATAAGCGAACATGTTACTAAATCTGCCGTTTGAGCGTGAAGGAGCTACAAACGTACATACGTAAGCAGAAAGCTGGTGAGATGTTGCGAGAGCGCCACATTGGCATTCTCTGCTCTTGAAAATGTTGAAATCAATACACTGACAGTTCATAAATAATGTATTTCTGATCACCCCCGGGGGGCCACGGCACATGGCTAACATTTCCTCCAATATTGTGAAGTCTGTCGTTTATTTGTACGTTTTCGGAGGAGTGTGTAGCGGGCACGAGCGCTGACCTGCGAGGCTTGCGCCGCCCGCTGATGTTACCATACGAAGCCTGTGTTGTTCCGATTGCGGCTTAGGACGTGCTTTTAGCTGAAATGAATAATTGAGTGAGCATAAGTTATTACTCTGCATTCATTATCGAGGTAACCTTGACTTTCTCAGAAGATGGTTCAAACAGATGTTCGCTTCTCGATACAGTCTATTGTCCGCGACTTCGTCCACGTCAGATTTGATCAAACGTTTGTTCTGTCGATCATATTACATAAGATAGGACATTTATGGGCAATTGATAAGTTTCCATCTGAAGCAACTGAGCTCCCTTTTCGTAAATTTAAACAGTACATAAAATAAAATCTTATCAAGACAGCCTTTTACAATAACATATAAATGCTTGGCCAGAATTTAATTCCTCACCTACAATATTATATAAGAAACTAAATATACTGCTTTGCTCTAAGTATATCATCATCATCATCACCAGCCTCCCCTAATGAGCGCCATAGATGGCATTATCATTTAGGGGATTATTGCGCATAATCCCCACGCTGGGCATTCTATGTATATACTGTTAGCTTGCAGGAAATTGAGCTCATTTTCCAAAGTATTTGACGTGATTTCTTTTATAATACCATATTGAACATTTAATAAATCAATGGTAGCAACACTATCACGCACGGAAGTGGTTGTGGAAGAATAATAAAAAACGATCATGACAACACTGGGGGGGATGTCCTTCCTATTCGGTTCCTATTGACGCTGAGTCGCCGCATACGCACGGAGTGAATAATAATTCTTTTCAGATCTATTAAGTCTTTCAGCATAATCTAGAAGTAAGGAAACTAAGTGGAACAACAGAGTGAGTGGTTTTAATAATACATATGTATACCTATTTAAATAATCGTTGACATTTACCTACCTAAATTTAGATAGGCCAAACAAACATTGTATTAGATACATTAGCCATATATTAATACTAGTGGTTCCTTTCCTCTTCTTAATAACACCTTAACAAATTTATAACTGTATGAAATTTGAATTGCCTACGTGCTTATTTTGTAAGACTAAAGAAATAGAGTTTTTGAAAAACTATCTGAAATCTATTAAGTACAACAATTGGTTACAAATAAAAACGAAAAAAAGAAGAATAAGTCCTTCAAAAAATATCCGTTTACTTGCTACCCTGTGATTTTTAAATTTCCTTTGTTAGTGCAAGTTTCAAGTCATCGGTGTACAGAAAAGATTTTTTTGTGGCTATGCTATCAATTAGATAGGATCTTGCAATACGGCACCACTCTCAAGTTAAAAGTATTGATAGTTTTTTGTAGTCTGACCTACAAGCCCTGCAAGTTTCATGTCTCTACGCTCACGCTCAGTGGTTTGGGATGTGGCTTGTCTATGTGTCAAAATAAAGGCTCTTAGATTCGTATAGATACTCGATGACTGGATCCAAGCGTTTATATAACAGTTCATTATCAGCATCATTAGCATTTTTATTGCTATATATTTACTTATGTCTTAGGCTTAGCTCAACACAATTCACCGCATTTTCAGTATTGACACACTAGACCAGGGATGGGGAACCTATGGCCCGCAGACAAACTCCAGCTCGGCAAGCGTTGAAATCCAGCCCGCGGCCATTTAACAAAAATCAAATGAAGTTATCGATTTTCATTCTCATTGTCAGTACCTGGCTGGGATAAAACAATCACGGATATAATTGTAGCTTAAATTGTTTTACAGTTCTGTAGAGAAAAATGTTCATCAGTCTTAGCCGATGAAACACCCGCTAACCTCTAACTTGAATTTCTTCAGGTACGTATTCAAATATAGTCTGGTACAAGCTATTTGTGCGTTTTAAATAATGAAACTAAAAAAAATTGTCTTCGGCGTTCGAAAGAAAACCGTATTAATCAGAAAAAAAATTGCATCAAAAATTAAGACACGCCGGCGTATGATGAAAATATTATGCAGAAATATAAAAGCTCCACTTGAAACATATACGTAGACATATCATTTAATTGCTACTATACAACACTTAATTATTAATAACATAATAAACACAGTTACAATACGTTAAAAAAAGTATAATGATGTATTTTTCGACATTACATAGTAAGTTTATAAGTAAAACTTTTAGGACTATTGATTCAATGTACCTACTCGTTGCTAATTAAACTAAACAATTGAAATTTTGGCTATCATTATCATCATCATCATCATCATCATCATCAGCCTATGTTAGTCCACTGTTGGACATAGGCCTCCCCTAATGAGCGCCATAGCTATCATTATAATTAACATTAATTATTAAAACAAACGACTATAATTATAGTATATGTAATGGATCCCGTTCATAAAATATTTTATTGTTTAGCAAATTGCGTATATTGTGCTCGTAGACAATTGCACTTATTAGTAAACCCTGACCCTATCTTGGCTCAAAGCCGGACAGTCGTCGATACAAAACTCGACCTATCTTTTTGGTCGAGTTCGTGACTTTTGAACAAGGAACAGACCATTAAAAACTCTTTTCGTTTTATCTGTGCAGGGTGGTGCATCTACTCGTAGCCATTATTTCTGCTTTTGTTCTTCTCCTCTTAATATACGAATAGATATTATTTAACTACTTATTCAGTGGACTATTAAAATGAGTCTCTCGAAATATTTACACAAAAGAATTCAGGATTTTCTAAGCCAGATAAATAACTAAAACTAAATAAACAAACCCAGCTTCATTTTATTTATTTTATGGTATAAAAACCAGACATCTTAACAGCCTTATACAATTTATCAAATAAACATACGTCCCTCGAGCTTTGGCCGTCACAAACTGTCTCCCAGTTGAAAAAGGGCTGAGCTGCTAACTTTATCATCGGACTTACTGGATATCTAGGGTTCGTCAGGGGTCGCGGGGCGGCGGCGGCGGCGGCGGCGCCCTGCTCGGGCCCTACCATCGAGATCGTAAATCAAAACACTTAGTAGACGTAGCCTCTCATTTGTTATGAGTTGACATAGATGTACAACGACAAATAAATCAAATCAAATCAAAAAGCCTTTATCTGTCATAAACTAGCGGTCCGCCCCGCATTCGCGCGGGTATTTAACATAAATTTTAAAACATCAAAAACACACACACAGTTTTACACACGGTTTACATTATTTAAGATTTTATCGAATTTATTACCCTCATTTTTTTGAAAATATAGCGTATATTCTCTGATCTGAGATAATGTAGGATTCTAATGGCGAAAAAAATTTTCAAATCGGTCCAGAAGTTTCAAAGCTTATTCGATTCAAACAAATAAACAAATCATTTCTTTTATTATATTATTTATAGATATACATTAATATTATGTAGATAACAATAAACATGGTTGCCTTCATAATGACAAATGTTTTATTAAAATTTAAACTCAATTATTGTAACAGTTTTTTGATCGTTATCTCTTTGAGGCTATTAAATATCGTAAAACTAAAGCAGTTATTTATTTAACGAACTTTAAAATTTTTCATCGTCGTTCATAAAAAAATAATACGCACCATTAAAACTTAAATAAAACCCGTTCATTGCCAGAAGCTTTCCAGGCTCTTAGACAAATTACTAAAAAATACATTTGGCGTTATGTCAAAACGCATAGACGTATTCAAACAGCGGAAACCTTATAAAAGCAACTAGAAAAAGCGGAACAAAGCTGCGCGACCCCGTTCCCGCCGCATTTGGCAGCTGCGGCCTGGAACTAGACCGAGTGCCCGAGCACCAGACTGCTTCTTACGGAGTTTGACTACTAGTGCTTCGCGAAAATTTAATCGTAAGCTTCAAACGATCTACTGATAATCTACTTACTTATCGTTTAACTACAACAATAGCAAGCACGATACCGCCAGTCGCAAAATCGCATTCTACATAGGATGGAAGAAAGTCCAGATTTAAGACGTACCTGCAAGATTGTCTAGGTAAAACCCAATCTACACTAGAACCATACTATAATCTCGCTGTGCAAATAAACGCAGCACGCACTATGAGGAGTTTTGTTATCAAAGGATGCTATAGTAACATGCTACTATTACGATACCACGACGTGAAGCGATTGGTTCGCAGGAGCGGGCTGACCATCCGACGAGTAGACAGCAACTTCTTCCGCTGAAATAAGTCACGAACACGTCGGGATGCGATCGAGTGACGTTAACGGTATTGAGTGTGGAAATTTTATTGATTTCATTTGTGCGGTGAGGACGCACGACGACGATGAATCTCGTAGTTTTCTAATTAAGCGGGCTTTTCAAAGGTTATTATAATGCAGTTATTTCACTTGCATATAATGTTCTTCCTACATGGCTGTTAATATTCAGAACTTAGAAGGTCTGTAAAATAAATGTTAGAAATTTAAAGTGCCTTATCTGGAGAAACTTCCGCAAAAATTATAAAAATTGTAAAGATCGTCTTAGAACAATAAAACAGGGCAACGTCGAAAGTATTCCAGTCCCTTCCGCCCTCAGCGATAAAGATTTCCGCTCATTATGAATTTAGCACCTGTCGGTACAGTGCGGCCCAGAACTAGAGAGGTTTTACTAGAAAAGGGCAAACATACATTTTGGAATGTTGTTCAAATTAGCTAAGGGGCAATAGTTTGCGTATGGCTAGACATACAATAACTATTAAGTTGCCCTGTACCCTCAAATGTCACACTTACTCCAACATCGTAATAATCTATAGCTGATAAAAATTAATAAATAATGCTGGACAATTAACACAGCATTATCTAGCCCCATGTTTTTACTTTATTCAAATCTTTAATTATTTATTTTGACTAAATAACCTTCCAAAGCTTAGCCGATTCTTCTGATTTAATAAGGTAGGTTCGAGGTGTGTTTATACAATTGCACATGTAGTTATAGGTGTGGTATTGGCATTAATTGTAATAAATTCTAGAGGCAGCGCAGCGGCGGCGGCGCGGCTTCCCAACTCGAATAACTCCAGGGAACTATATATTAATTAAAATCTATCGGCAAATCCCCGCCGAGCTGCGCGCCACAACATGGCACTGATTACAGAAGCATCACTACATTTAAACTTAGTTATTGAAAAGAACATGACATGCCTCTTACCAACGCACGGAAATAAATAACCTAAATGTATGTATATTTGTACTTAAGTTACCTACTGTTTTACATATTTTTTTTTAAAACATAACATGGTTCGTTTATCTCGAACCTGAATATGCCGATAGGTTAGGCTGTCTCCCAAATAACAAATAACAAATAAGCCTATGTTCATCAGGAAAATGTTAGCATTCTAAATGGTGAAATAATTTTTCAAATCGGTCCAATACATTCAGAGCCTATCTAATTCAAACAAACAAACAATCAAATCTTACCTCTTTTAATAGATAAATTCTCATTGTCGAATTTAACTGCCTACTCTCAGAAATGGCATGTACATAGCTGGCACTCCTCTGTGTAAATATGTTCACATTATTAAATTAAAAGCGAAAGGTAAAGGTAATAGAAAAATATTGTACCTAGCCTTCTGCGTTTAATTTAAGGTTTTGTGCCAGGAACGGCGCGACGTCACTCGGCCGCTAAGACGTCACTCGGCCGCGACGCTAAGCCTAACCGCCAACTTGCCTCACGTGACGGATTAACAAGTTCTTTATTAATATTTGCAGAATCCATCTTATGAACAATACCAGTTCGCGTGAATCTACTTTGCAAGAGGTTTAGTAACGAGTACTTTATTAAAGTTTTCTACCAAAATCAGCGATATTTTGGATGGCTATTAGTAATTTGGTTTTATAACGGGCTTCTGGGAATTTGACAAAGATTCAAAATATACGATTTGATAGTTTTAATAAGAACCATTTTCAATTGCAATGTTATGATATATATCATCAATATCATCAAGGTACAATGAATAAATTGATTGTACCTTGATGATTAACATCATAAACTGCCTAAAGAATGATTCAAGGATTAGATTTAGGGACGTTTTAACAACATTATTAGCTGGTAGATTTATTGGTATACCTATTTAAGTACCTATTGGATATGTCTTCTGGACCTCATCAGAATAAAGGATCGGACAGTAAATTTACGTGCGGTGCGAGTGAACGAATGCGCCAGGGCAGCTTTCCTCATATTAGCATAATTATAGCATATTTTTCTAAAGTAATAAAATTCGCGTTATTGTGCCGCCGCCTGCAAGCGTCGACCCTTTCTTTTCAATAAATCACGTATTGCCGAGTCTGGGTCGGCCCTGATTCCCCTTATAACGCGCCGCTATTATTCCTCTTGTACAGACCCACAAACTTTATAGATCTCGGGAAATCAGTTGTGGATGATTTTGCTGACCGTTAAGAAAATCTTTAAGAAAATCTATTGAAATAGGGCTAGCGATAAAAAACTTTGTAATGATTAGGTACCATGTTGTCTCGTCACCGTTTTCCAAATCCAATACGGATGTACTGTATGTCGGTATGTAAGAAAACGATTTATTTGTTCACACGTTGGTTGCCGTGAACCTAGTTCGAAAGTAACAAGTGAGCAGAAAACCTAATCAATCAATCATTCTTGATTATAAAATGTACCTAATTGATGATGTAATTTGTTTAATTAATGTTTCATAATATTTTTTTGATAATAAATGTAGTTCTATGCAACCGTGGTACAATATTAACGCAGTATTATGATGTATGATGGTATGTAGAAGGCAGGCACCCTCCGCCTGCTCGCGGCGGAAGGAAGCCTGGGGGGGGGGGGGGACCACCAGCCGGACCGCGGACGCCGGAACTGTGCCCGACGCGCACACAACCACTGGCTGTTATTCACTCTTTACAATTACTCGAGCTGCCACAAGCACAAACCCAAAGTGAAATCAGATGTACTTGTCGCATGGCGAGACAATTATATTATACGGCTATGACGTAGTACAGTACTACGGGGTGCTACGCTGTAGCTACCCTACGAGCTTGTGCTTACTACATCGTAGCTACGGGCTAAGGCATAGCTGTTCCTAAGGCATAGCTTCCTTTTTATTAGCAGGGCATGAAAGTATAGTCCTCTCAGATAACCTGGGATTTTTTACATCAAGGACCTGGGTTTCTGAAACAAATTACTTCTCGTCCGGCAGCTTCCGAACGCGAGTCCGCGGTTTCTTCTTAGCTAACATTCC